>JAOWBP010058009.1:0-40356 GCA_028571105.1 Tragopan temminckii
CCAGGGACGGGGCATCCACAACCTCTCTGGGCAGCCTGTTCCAGCACCTCACCACTCTCTCTGTAAAGAACTTCCCCTGACATTCAACCTAAATCTTCCCTCCTTCAACTTAAAACCATTTCCCCTTGTTCTGCTGTTATCTACCCTTTCAAAGAGTTGATTCCCCTCCTGTCTGTAGGCTCCCTTTAGGTGCTGAAAGGCTGCAATGAGGTCACCTTGCAGCCTTCTTTTCTCCAGGCTGAACAAGCCCAGCTCCCTCATCCTGTCTTTGTAGGGGAGGTGCTCCGGCCTTCTGATCATCTTTGTGGCTCTCTTCTGGACTCTCTCCAACAGCTCTCTGTCTTTCTTATACTGGGGGCTCCAGACCTGGACACAGTACTCCAGATGGGTCTTTATGAGGGCAGAGTAGAGAGGGACAATCACCTCCCTATCCCTGCTGGCCACCCCTCTTCTGATGGAGCCCAGGCTACCATTTGCTTTCCAAGCTGCAAGAGCACACTGCTGGCCCATGTTCAGTTTTTCATCCATCAGGACCCCCAGGTCCTTCTCTGCAGGGCTGAATACAATGCTTGTATTGAGTTGTTATCTCTGGAAAAGAGCTTCCACAACTACACTAACAGCAAGTAATGATTTCTGCCTTCTACCTCTAACTATACACAGTTTGTCTTGTGCAAGACACAAAAATCTTTTATTCTATTTTAATTTCTATTTCTAGAAAGTTTTCACATTGCCTGTGTACAGGTATTCTAGCACATGGTAAATTTTAATAATCACAACATTTGAGAGTTCTGACAATACTTTCACTGGGTTGTTTATCTTCTCTTTTGCATGCGAGGAACACTTTGAAAGAAGGACTGTATACTTCTGTAACCCATACAGGTTCATAGTACTTCTCATACAATGACATTTACTTGCAAGTAACCATCATTCTTTGATAGAAGCCTCACTGCCTCCTCTTTACTCATCTCTCAACTGATGATGTTCAGTTCATTGTCACCCCATGTGGCTGTGCTTTTAGGAATGGAGATTATGGGCAATTAGTTGCTGCCAGGCTAGCAGAAGCATGTTTGATACTCCAGGCAGAAACTGAAAGTTGTCAGCAAAGTTTTATTTCATAAATAGAATGCATTTTTAAAAAATAGTAGAACGTATCATCTGCATTTCCTAAGGATATGCAGCTAGAATTAAGTGCAGCTCATAAGATTAACTGACATACCACAAAAACTGTAATCTAACATATAATGGTGAAAAGAAAATGAGGCAGGATTTCTCATTCTGTGGGAATAATTTAAGTAAGAACAGTTTGAAATCACCTTTCCCCTAAGTCTGCAGACCTTATTCTATTCTTTGTAACCAGAAACTGACCTGAAATGCTTGGCAGTGCTATGGAAATATCTGGTATCCATAACCTAAAAAAAACTCTAAGAAGAATTTGAACTGTCTAGAAGAAATGATGTGGGCAATGTCCCTTAGTGAGCTACCAATTCTGAAGCACCTTTGGCATGCACAGCTGATGGGAATATCCTTCAAATGTTCTTGAGAGGAAAGAAATGCTATTGACTGCTGTAGTTTTGGTGGTTAGACACAAATCTGTCAGCTTTTTTTCCCTTGAAAACAAAAAGCAGTGGAAAAAACAAACAAACAATACACAAAGAGGAACAGCTGAATGAATGGAAATTACATTCACCGGCTTGCTCACAAAGCAAAAGGAGCACTCTGAGAACTTCATTTTCTCAGCAATTCCCCATCCACTTTCTTTCATTCCCTGGAGAGCTGAATGTTATTCCTGAACTTCAAGACAGTATTGTGTGTCATGTTCTGCATGTGTAAGAGAAGTGCAGGGAGGCTGAGGTTCCCAGAGCTATTGTAAAGAGTATTTGGTTGGTCAAATGGAGCGGCTTATATTTTTATCTGACTGATACAGCTGAATCTGTGCTGATGAAAGTTAAACTGTCTTCATATGCACTGAAATCCTCCTGAATGACTATGGATAACCTGTTTGGAACCTACTGAGCAAAATAAAAGTGGCTAAAGGGCAGAATTAGGAAAAAAGCTGGGATGTTTTCTTTTAAGGAAATGGAAAAGTCTTTGTTTAGAAAGCTGTGAACAAAGTGAGGACACCAACCAATAACTCGTTTCTATTCAGCTGCACAGCAGGCTGCTGCCTGGCACATCTGTTGCCAGGTCTCCTTCATATATATTCATATTTGGATCATTGGCCAAAGACTCCACCAACTTCACGTCTGGGTGATTCCAAATCCCCAAATGCCCTATATCATTCACCTGGCTGATAAAAAAAAAATCATGTTTTTTCCCACCAATTTTCATCCTTCCGAGGACAGCAATGTTATTTGATCACTGCTCCAGGGACTGGGAAGGCTTCAGATTTCCTGCTCCTTCCAGACTATGATGGTAAGGAAGGTCATCCCAGCTGTCTCCAGGGCAAGAAAGTGCTGCAGGTTTGAGGGGAGGTAGGTGCCTTTTCTTCTCCCATGACATCAGATCTGGATGCACAACAGATTTCCCACCTCCTCATTGACAGCAATCCAAAGGGGCAGGGACTCCTGCACTGCACAGGAGTTACACAGTTAGGACAGAAAAAAAATCTGTACTTATAAACACAGCTTTATATTTCAAATACAAAAAAAAAAAAAAAAAATCCCATTACCCTGTGTGCAGACACTGCAGGAGCACTGTGGGAGGTACTCTGAAAAACACAGCCCCGTCTATTTTCCTTGAGGGAGATTGGCCAAGAAGGGAGTCAAGAGCGTTCTGTGCCATTTAAATGTCTGCATGTGACTTTGAAGGTGGCCTTCAGGGAGGTACTGACTAAAAGCCAGCAGATTCTTTAATAAATATTAAGGAGAAAGAAAAAAAGGTATTTTGTATGGTGACAGTCTCTGAGAGCCAGGGCGTAGTGCAGGGGAACACAGTAGCTCTTGTTAAAGTGTTTGTTCAGCTTTTCTTTGTCCTGGCTGTAGGATTTTCTGGAGCCAAGTTGGCTGTGTTGCCATTGCCTGTTCTCATCCACTATCACCCTGCCTTGCTGCAGCAACACTAGCTACATGTAGGGCCACATTTATGTATTTGCTCTCAGGTTTTGTTCTAATACTGAAAATGAAAAGCAGCATAAGAAAAGTAAACCACCAAATCCTCCCAAGTTCAGATTTTCAATGGCAATGGGAATGTTTAGTTCCTCTGCTTCCACAGCGGACTATGGAAAGTCATGTTACAAAATTAACAACTTCACACACACAAGTCAACAATGAGAACTGGGTCTCAGCAATATCTGTTTTTATAGACAGCAGAATAATTTATATCTTTTCCACTCCAGCTTGATAATTAGGTCTCTTAAAGCTGGGTGAAAAATACAGAAACAAAAGGCTTGTCATTTTTGGAAAATTACACCTACATCCCCTAGGAAAAAAGGCAAGTTTGAAACTTTCAGAAACGATGTTGTTCCTTAGTTCACAGGACACACAGAGTGATTATCCAAGGAGAAGACTGTTTTTAAGAGTAAAGTAAATATTTGCTGTATGCTGGTTTTAGTGTTAGTATCAATTTTTTGTTCCTCGTAGTGTTTCTGTGTTTTAATCTCTGCCTTGGTTAAAACAAATATATAAATCAGTTGTATAGATACATTATGTAGACACCTACTTTGTCCTGCTTTCCTATATTGTGACCATAGAGCATGACCTAAGTAGACTTCTGACAGTATCATATGCAGTTTCACAGCCTTTAAACTGCAAGATGGAATTTATTTCCCTCCTACTTACTCATTCACTGCTTTTGTAATGCTGTTAGAATGGGGCAGCACAACCAGTCGTGACAGTCTGGAAATATAAGCAGCTGGAATGTTATTTGAATTAATAATTTTTTTTTTAAGATCAAATCACTGTGCTGCAGTTTGCAGCTTTTGTGGCATATGAATACTGTGTGAGGCAGCAATTAATTTCCTTCTCCATGAAAACTGCAGTACTAGTTCTGTTAGAAAAAGGAGAAGACCTACAAAAATAATTTTGAATGAGCAAACATAACATTCATATGCCCATAGTACTGAATGTTGTCTTATGAACCGGCAAAGGTTGTATTTTTTTATAAATTACTATGAATGGATAAGGCATTTCACTTACTTTCAAGTTTAAACAAAATGGCTTTTGCAAGCTTACGAACTCATTAAAAATTTTAAGGTCTGCAAAGCCTAAGCATCAATGATTTTTCCTTGCAGGGTTGGAGGTCTGTGTTTTCTCCCATGTGCAGCCCTTTGCATGATGGAAGAGTGTTACAGAGAGCCAAATATATCTCCCCTGATCATCATTCTACCAGCCTGATGTAAAGCTCTTTGAAGGCATTAGAAATCATCAAATCCAGATTTCTTACAATAATCAGTGTTGCACAGTGTAATAATCTAAAAACACTTGCTGATTTATTGAAATAGTTTCAGATGCGGTTACTGATAGGTACCTACCTGAGGTTACAGGTTTCAGGTGCACTGGCATTGATGTACACATCAAGATGATATTTTGCCTACTTGTTCTATTTAGAATGCCCAGGCACAGAAATAAATGAGTAAATTCTAAAAATTGTGCTTATTTGCTGCAAGATTTCAGTATTGTAAACGAAACTGTATGTTGTACCCTACCTACAAGAGATTTCACACTCAGCTGGGAGTTCTCCCAGAACCCAATGCACCGTTTATGTCATGAGATGTGATGGAAGGTCTGTGGCACTGCACTCAGAGGTGTCGCTGAGAAAGCTGGGCACCAGTATTGAGAGTACCAAGAGGTCAGTGCCACAGAAAGGATAAAGAGTTAAGAACCATGACCTTAAAGATATTTTTTCTGTTGGTTATTCCAATTGAATCTTCCCATCTTTAGCTGTAGATGATCAGGAGCTTTAGACAGTATGACAGCAGAATGAACAGCAAAGGAAATAAACATGACTATAGCAAAAATGCTTTCATATTTGACCTCTTAGAATAACTGCAACTTCAAGCTCCATCTGTACCAAAGTTTGTGTAAAACCCAAATGTGTGATCAAGACTTTGTTGTGTTAGGTGCTACACAACACTAAGTGATAAACGTAGATAAACGTTTCAGCCCCTTGACACAGGAGCCAGCTTATATCAGCAGCATGGCATGGGTTATTGCACTTTTTTTTATTGTTTTTTTACGGGGTGGAGGAAACAGAGGAATTTGAAACATTTTTTTGAAGGAAGACAGTGAATTCATTATTTAAGTCCAGTACCTGTTGTGTGTGAGAAAATGGATAAAATTAATTTTCAGAAGTTTGGGTAATCTTTAATGACAATATTTCATCACTAATGTCACTACAGATAGACATAACTGAGACATAACTGTCCATAAAGCCTATGTTTACACTGGAATTTTGCTTTCATGATTGATTTAGAGTATTAGTCTGAAGCTGCCTTGGCTGGTGAGACAGTGGTTAATCTGGATTTAAATATATCAACTCATAACAAAGTCACATCAAACTAGTTCTATTTAAACTGCTAATATTGACATACCAAATATCATTAATTTAAGAATCTCTCATTTCTTTTCACCTCACAAATGTGCTCTATGACTCTAGGATAGTTACATTTCATACCTCAATCATTATGTGTTATCTAGATTCATTCAGAATATGATTTACAGTGGAGTGAAAAATCAGTTTCATTCTTCATTGTAGTTTAACAACAGTCTCTGAATTGGTTGGACAGACCTAGGTGTCTCTACATTGCTGAATGAAGTACAATTCCATATTAAAGATGGTGTAATGACTTAACCAAAGACTCAAACCTGAATTTTCAGCTTGGCCCCTGATCTTGACATATTAAGTAATGCTAAGCTGTGCTTGGAGTGTACTGCTCATCTGGGATGTGAGTTGTTTTTTTTGTTTGTTTGTTTTGTATTGGCTTCTAAAACTTCTTTTAAGGATACATATTCAGTCTAGAATTAATTAGAAATTGAAACACTCTTAACATGTTTCTTCAAAACTACCCCATTGAGCCCATAAATCAGACAAATGGTCAATCACATGCTGTTATTCACACCTGTATTTAGCAGCACTTTCAGTGAAGAAAATCAGCTCAAAATGCAAGTAATTCTGTAATAGCAGGATCTGGGAATTTCCACTGCCTTGTTCCACTTACCAGCACACAGCATTAATTTGTGTACAGTGCAGTCTGAGGTAGAGATTCTCTGTCCATAAAGTCACTGCAGAAGGAAATACTGATTATTTGTTGCATGTCACTAGTAATTTTGTGCTCTAGTCTCAGGTTTAACTCTTTAAAAATAAACAAAAATATCTTGTTATTGCCTGGCAGTCTACTCTGTAAATACAGATGGTAAATTGTAAATACAGACAGTAAACTGTAAATACAGATAGATATCCAGTCAAAACCCTTCTGGCCAGAGCATTTCTTTTACCTTTTCTTGTTCTTTAAGATTTCTAAAGGGTAAAGAACACACAGATCAATTGCTCTAATTTCACTTCAGTTCTTACTAGTGTAATTCCACTTACTAATATGAGTGGAAAAGGCAGCGGATGATCATAGAAGACATTTTCATTACATATAGACTTTGTGTCAGTCTGAATGTTTTTTAAGTACATGGCAGTATCCATGTGGATTAATTGATGAGAAAAAGCAATTCAGAACATTCCAGAGCATACAGGCACGAGATAACCTTAATTTCACTGATAAACACAAGGGAAAAAACACAAACATTCCCCCCAAAGTGTTTCACTTTCCAATTCTATTATAGGAACATTTTCTACACAGTTGACGATTCTGGGGCTACTACTATAAAATATGTTCTTGTTACAGTTTGTTTTTTGTTGTTGTTGTTTTTCAAACCATTAAAATATTATCTGTTTAGAAAATCTGACTTAGTAGTGGCACATGTTATACGTGTTCATGTTACAGGCATTGGGTTGCTGGGGTTTTTTTTTGTCCATTCATTAACATTAAAATATTCTCTATTTTGAAAATTTGGCTTAGCAAGGTGACTTAAATAACTTCAGTTAATTTTTATTCAGTTTATACAAGACACTTGACTGAAAGAACAGGAATGTGAAAAAAAAAAAAGAAAAAAAGAAAAAAAAAAAAAGAAATTAGCTGTGCATTGTGTCTTTTCTTGATGAGGTGCGGTAGTCACATTTCCCTCATATTCCCCCAAAAATCATTTTGATTTTCTTCCTTCCAAATACTGGCACTTTTTAAACAGAAATTCAGTTGATTTCAGTCTCAAATGTTGGCAAAAATGTCTTTAGCTGTAAGATCTCAGAGACAGATTCCTGTCTTTCCTGGTAAAAGTCAAGTCCAGTTAGCAGCTCCACATCCCGAACACGAGCGGAATGGGCCTGAACTCTTTCTTCAACCCATTCAGAAAGCGACCTGTTATCCTGCCAAAACAAACAAGAACAACGTGCAAGCACTGGTCATTGTCTAGCAAAACCACCAAACAAGAGAGTGGCTTTTATGGCTTTTAAGGACTTCAGTTTGCAGAAATATTTTTTCGGGATTTCTTAGACATCCATACAGCCTTTCACTTCAATAGTCAAATGGATGTCCCAGAATCTTTCATCTCCAGAGTAGCACAGAATTAAAACTATGCTGAAATGGCAAGTAGGACTTTCAACTACTTTAACTGCTTTCTGCCTAATTTTTTATATATGTGGAACAAAGGACTGAAGAAATTCCTCTAACTACTTTGAAAAGATAAACACTTTAAGACCACTAAGACCTCTGGAGTAAGTAAGTTTGTCTTGAAGCCTTCCATAATGTTGTCTCATCAAACGACTGGCTATGCTGCTGTTGTCAGCTCTTCTCACTCCCCTCTCAGGTGACAATATTTCCAAGTTTTCTAATCAAGCCCTCATTTCTTCAATCAACTCATATGTTTCCTGCTACCTTTTCTGGAGCTTCATCCCTAGCTATCAACTCATTCTCGGCTCATGGGAATTAATCAGTTAAATACTTAGACATCTAAAGATTTTCCAGATAATTGTATCACACTGAAAATCAGTTCACAAAGCTCATTTGCACACAGAAATATAAAACTATACTTACAGCACAGCTTTCAGTATTGTCAGGTCGATGAGGAATGATGAAGGACAAAGCATCCAAGGAGCCTGCACAGTTCAGTGGAGTATAGGACGTGTTCTTGCAGCTGGTCAGAACCACAAAGTAATGGGTTGGGACAGGGATTTGTGTGTTGTTTACATGCCTATAAAATAAATATAAAATAAACACTACTTAAGAAATTTATCTAGATATCAACTATAAAAACCATTGATGCTGCTAGTATTTTATAAAACCCATCTTAGCGTAGATCTTTCACTATTTTATCACTTTTATTTTTTTTATTTAAATTAACACCTGAAGGGACTCACAGTCTCAGTATTTGTTTCATGAACACCCAAACATGCATGGATTAGTCTTTTTGCCACAAGCACTGTTTCCAGTGTGAAAATGACAGAATTAACTCCGCAGTCTATTTTGCCTAAGTCAGAGTCTCTACATCTGGATGGCGCATGATAAGGATGTCGTGTGTGCCCTTCATTGCATTAAGAATTTTACCACACTATACTAAACAGGAGAAGAGAGAAGAGATGAGCCTCAGGTTCTTGTCAGCAAGCAATGCCAGAATGATGACTTGTGGCTATGTGACATACATACCAGTTTAGGATTCTTAATTCAGAACTTATTTGCTTCCATTTATTGGTTGTTCTGTTGACATGGCCACTTTTGTGTATAAACTTATGAGGAGCTTCCCGGGTTTGCTGCATTTCTTCAAAATTTAACCAAACACCATCAGTGAAACCATTATTCTGCTTAGTATGACTGACTAACATGCTGAATAAAACATGCTTGTTCAAAACTGTAGACAAAATTATGTGGTTGACTGGGTATTACAGCTTTCTGCTTGGAAGGAAGTTCCAGTCTCTCCTCCCTTACAGCCTCCTACTCCGTGGCAGAGTTGATTTTCCCATTCTCAAACCATTTTTGACAGATGTGGTAATAAGTCTAGCCTTGAATAAAACATTTCCAATGACAGATTCAGCAGTGCAGATTTCCCAGCAGTTGTCTACTGCTTAAGTGTTCTTACTGTCAAAAGACATATTCCCTATATTTGGCACAATTCAAATTGTTTGCTCTTATTCTGGTTTGTTTGTTTGTTTGTTTTGTTTTTCCTTGTCCTGTCACCATTCACTAGCATAAGTATTTGCTCTTTATATTTCTACTTCACAGAATTCTGCTTTATGTAAGTCTTCCCTTAGCTCTAATTCAACACACAATTGAATTTTAAAATGTATTTTGTTATGCTACCAAAGCTCATTAAAAGCTACCTAGAACTTGTTGGACCTCCAACTGTGCAAGCTATGTAAAAATACCACTCAGGAATATTATGTGTTACATGCTCAGTTATATGATTCAGTGAATGCATCCAAGACACAAAACTAATCTTTGGTAAAACACAGTTTGAGAAAACTGGGAGAAATTACAAACAGCTGAGATAGTATGACATAAAAGCAAGACAGTTGTTCTTAGATGCATCTTCTGTATATTTACATATTCTCTCAGTATTTGTGCTATAGAGGCCAAAAAAATGTAGGCATTCACTTGGGAAGCAAATTTCTGGCCTGTATCTGTGCAAGTGTAGATTGCTGCACATATAACTTCAATTTTTTTTTTCATCTCTACTGGAACTTCAGTTTCCATAGTATTGCACCTGCTTGCAAGGTAATTTGCTATTGCATTAGTAACAGTGGATTTATCATTGTAAAGGGAAGACTCAATTCTCCTTGATACTTGCTTTTTTGTTCTTCATGAAAATATTTTGTGTACAGCAGGAAATAACTCATCATTTGAATTTTCCATGTACTTACAGTGTAATTTCATCAAGAGTATCAAAATGGCCATCATAATTGTAATCAAACACTGGTCCACTGATAACATTTACTCCATTCCTTTCTCTAGCATACTTCTGTAGAAGTACATCGTGGAAATAGTCCCATATGTCTGCAAATGAAAGAAAATACAAGCATATTTAATTTAAAATCAGTTACTTCACCACTAAAAAAAGAAGAAAAAAAAAGGAACACTGTGCCTTTTAATTACTTATCTATAACACAAAAAATTTTAAACTAAAATGCCTGTAAAAACAACTTTTTACACACAGTTTGGATTTCATTAGAAAGTACGGACTGTACTCTTTCACCTTTTAAAGAGTAATGGTAAATACTATGCAACCTGTGCAAGCTCCTGCACTACCAGAGATAATGCATTTGATCTGAAGATAAAGATACAATTCTGAAGCTGAGAGGCCATTTATTTCTGGCCTATCTGCTATCACCCACAACTGTCAATTGATAGAATCCAAAATAATGGTTTTGAGAATGAAATACTTACCATCTGAGGGCTAGTCTAACTCTACAGAACTCACGTAAAATATCACTGGCAATTTAGCTTATTTAAAAATGTTATTTGAGCAAATGCAACTTGTATGTTCTAAGCTAATGAAACCGAATAGTTATGAAGGCAAAAAAAAAACAAAAAAAACCAACAACATGACTTCGGAGGGCTGGTAGGTTAACCTTATTGATTTATCTCTTGTTTTGGTCTAAAGTAAATTGTTTACAAACTTGTCTTCCCTTGAGACCTTGCAAAAGGAAAGAAAAGGTGTCATTTTCCTTCGTCTTGAGCCTTTCACCAATAGGATCTTGTCATTTGTACTCCACAGCTAGCATTTCATGTCATGACAACATACAGCAAATAAGAGAAAATTCAAATGAAAATAGGTATACCTAAGTAAAGGCCAGACAGGATTATAAAAAAAAAAAAAAAAAAAAAAAAAAAGGGTTACATAAGTGCATTTAAAATATTATAAATCTAATTTTTAAAGCTTTGTATACATTTGCACAAGACCTGGATATACTGAAGGCTACAAATTAATTGTCACAGCTATACAAAATCCAGAGCTATATTTACAGGCAATTAATCAAATTTAATCAAAAACTTGGATCCTACCTCTAAAAGCTCTATACATGGGAACAATATTGCTGGTGAGTAAGGCATCATATTGTTCAAGTGCAGATGAATTGAAATCTATGTAAAAGAACAAAGTATACATTAATGAGATACTAGACAAAGACAAATCTGATATATATGTCACTATAAATTGCAGGTACGTGTTGTTCAACCATTATACATTCCTTAACATTTACATTTCCTTCTATTCTGAAGAAAACAGAACATTCCCTGTTCAATGCAGGGGAGTTGGATTAGGTGGGCTTCCTTCCAACTCAGATGATTCTGATACTAAACATGTGAAACCATATACAAATACATTTATGTCTGAAGCATATTGTACTAGACTTCCATCATAATTATGACGAACACCAATGACAGTTAAACAAGAAATTTCCTTACATTTAATATTCCACAGAATAATTTTAGTTTATTTGTTCACAGAGTAGGCTACAAAGGAACTATTAGAGCATAATATCCCTGTATTTATTGCCTATTTTAACTTCCAGGCTATTCTACTTTCATGAGATTAGTTTTCTTTCAATTTCCTTTCCCTAGGAAGTTAGTTCCCCAGAAAAAAAGTATCTTCTGAAATATAACAAATGGTGCAGTACCTTTGTGATATGCTGACAAAGGCTCTGTGCAAGGACTATCTGATTTCTATCAATTTGTAATTAAGTAGACGTCTGAGCATGGGCGTATAATCCATAATCTGCGTATTTAGTATCTTCAAATTTTTTACATAGTCTATTCAATGCAGTCATTATCAAATTTGGCAATAGGAAAGGAATATTCACACAGGGAAAGAGGGACAGCCCTTCATTCCAACCCTTTACACCTTTCAAAGCCGTTATCACAATCAAGTTGTTCCATTTTTTAAAGAAAAACCTAAATGCTAAGCCAAAAATATTTAGACGCAAGGAGCTGTTGTCTAGCTTTTGGTAAGTCTACAAACACTGGAAACATTTTTCTGCCCAACATGCTGATCCAAGGAAGTTTGCTTTGGTGTTTGGTTATATGTTTAAACATAAACCCACATCCAGCTGATTAAGACTTTCTAAACTCCAGCTATAAAAAGAACAGTGCTCACTGGGAGGGTAGAGGAAACCATAGGTCAAGTCCAGCCCTTCTTGGTAGTTGGAACAATTTTGGCTATGAGCAACGGGGATTCTAACATCAGCCCGCAGACAGTCTGAAACAGTGGGAGGAAGAGAAGATGTGCTTTCCTGTGAAAAGGGAAAAAAAGAAAAAGTATTACACCCACGGTTGTGGTTAACATAATGCTCCGTATGTTTTTAACTCTCTCAAATGGCCTTCATTGAATCTTCTGTTTTCATAATGAATCAGGTCAGGGTAAGCAATGGATGCTGATGTTCTCTGCCTTGTGTTTTTCCTCTTTTTCTGTTTTTAGGTAATTCCCTAAGATCTTCACGCAGCAGTAAAACTGTAGCAGAAAGAGTAAAACTTCACCTTAGGCAAAAACAAATGACAACTTAGGGTCATTCATCCCTTTTATGGAAATACAAACTTGATATCACATCCGCTGAGAAGCAGTGAATATATGAAGATGACAATATCACCACATTATAGCATCTGAGAACTGTCTTGATAATACGAATCTGTGTTTCTAAAGAGTTAAATAAAACCAGGGTAAATTCAGCACATTTTACCGGCTAGCTTCACTAACTTCCACTGAGATACATTAACATACACACAACCTAAGAATTGGTAAAAAGTGATGCTGATCAGAATAACTGTTTCTAAAACATTATATTTTACTATAGCATCATATAAAATATCAGAATATGTGTTCTCTATGTAATTGTGCTTTCTTTTTCGTACTCAATTACCTGTCATTTAATTTCTTTATATTTTTTAGAGAAGTTAAACACTCAGATTGAATTTTAGCACATTTCCCATTTTGATTGGTTCAAATAAAAAGAACAAATAAATGGAAAGATCCTCTCGTGCTTCTTTGTACTCCTTAATTTAAATTTATTCTTTCGTATTCTTTCTATAGGAAACATGCATCACTGCATTAGTCTACTTTTCAGAAATAAAGGCCTCAGTTGCATGATAACCACCAGTCTTTAACCAGAATTCCTCATGAATGAACATTTTCAATCCACCTTATTACACATTTATGAATTATACTAATATCTGATAACCTACAGGCTTAGTCACAGTGTACGCAGTCCACAGTGGCATCCAGATATCATGACTGTATCCACTCACATACTGATGATGGGGAAGGAGGCAGTAGATGTTTTCTTTCTGAAGAACTTGAGGTCTCCCATATGGCAAATTATACGAAGTTGCATTCTTTACTATAATTTAAAAAATATTTATTCATTCTCCTATAAAATTTCTGATGGAATCAAGGTTTAAGCAAGCAAAGAAAAGAGACAAAGCAAAATGTAAATTAAAGCATTAATAAATACAAATAGAAGTGACAATAAACACAAGTACATACTTTTAACTTCTTAGCTCAGTGGAAGGAAGTGTATAAAATAGTTTTCATTCAAAGAAGTCGACACAGTGTGACATCAGACATTCAAATTCTCATTTCTTTGTAATTTCATATATAGGAACTCATCAGTGAAGTGATAACTATATCATATTCAGCTGGGAAGTTTTGTAATGCCTCATAAAATTTCCAGAAGTGCCACAAAAAAATAAAACGTGAGTTTTCACCAATGAAAAGCTTGGGGTAGCAAAGTGGCAAAAAAACAGTTATGGCAATACAGTCCAGAAGTACACAAGCTTTCCACTGAAACCTGTATAATTTTCCCAATATTTTAAGTGGATTCAGATTTAGTTCTTCCACACAAATGTTACTACAAAAGCATCAATTAGTATCTTTTATAGAAATGCAAAGAGACAAGGAAAAAAGTTAAGTTTCCGACTTGGCTCTCCTATCTCACATTAAATTGTAGTTAACATTGCCAAAGTTTCCACTGAAACCAATAAAATACAATCTAAAATAGTCATAAATTTAAAAATGTTGCTGTTCTTTTCATCTCTAACTACTTACTTTCATCTGTGGTGAGATTTAACCTCTCGTTAATTACTGAAGCATTTGTCACCTGTAAAATATAGAATCCTTCAGAATGATGCTGCTGTTAACAAAATTAAAAGAGAACACTCTTGACAAACATGATTAAATATTCCCAAACTCTTACTTACATCCTTGCATGTACATTCCAGTTCATCTACGGGAGTCAGATGGGAAACTGGACATGAAACAGGAGATGACTCTTCCTTTGCATATGAAGGGTTGTAAAAAGGTTTTTTTAGCAGATGATTTAAGCTACCATGTGTGCCATTGTTTGGTGCTGGTGTAATATGCAGCAGATCTGTTGGAAAATTTGAACATTTGAAACATATTTTAAAGCTATTTTAAGGCTAAAACGATAGTTTTAATGTAGAATCTTTGCAGTTCTATGCATTTTCTATGTATTTCTTCTAAACATAGAAAAAATAGCCTATTCAATTATTGAAACTATTGAGTTAATTATTATCATCATGCAATTTTCTAGATAAAAAGGTTTACTGATATCTCCCACTGCATCAATGTATCTGAATACTGTTCACACAATTTTATACATTGCCATAACATTCGTAAGGTTCTTCAATTTTATGCAGAGTACAAACTTGTTTCCAAATCATCACATTATGAAGCATATTAGCTTACTGCATTTTTGTATGGTCCTTTAATCCGTATTTTCTGAGGCTTATACTTCCTAACTGCCCACTGCCAGGGCTGCAATCATCCATCTCAAGATACAAGAGTTGTAACCCTCTACAAGGTTCTTAGCAGAAAATGGTTCCAGAGGTACCATTTCAACAGCAAGCCCGAGTGGCAGGAACACTTCACTGTGGTTCTTTAGTGGACTCCTGCAATCAGGACAACATCCAAAGCAGAACAAGTTCTGGCACTAATGTTTCAGCATAGAGGAGGCAAAATCTCATGGCTTCTGCATTTTGTATTAAAAACCTTGCTTCTGGATGAGTTCATTACAGTTTTAGTTACCCTTTTATTAGCTCTCACAGCACTTGCATTTGAAAACACTGTTGGCTTATCATTTTAAGCACTAGATGCTTTCTACTCACCACACATAAGGTTGTAAACCTCTATGTTTTCAAATGCATCCACTTCTGTTTTTTCTTTAAAGCTTGGGCCATATGCTAGGAATATAGCCTGGATTGTAATAAAACAAAAGTTGTTATATAAAGAAACTCAAATTAAAAAGTATTTCAGTTGTACTTTATTTGAAACAGGGACATTGTCACAAAAGTGACAAAACAGGATTGCTCTGATCAAGAAGGCAAATATGACGTTGCATATAACTAGAAGAAGAATTGTTTTCTTATCTGTTTTTTTTTTTTCTTTAACATTTTGGCTTATATTTATGAAAATTATCTTTTGCTGTTTTTCAAATTCACTCCCGTTCATATTTTCTTTGCAACAGCTGGTAAAAGTTATGCCATTTCAAGAAATGTAGAGTTATGGCACTCACACATCCCATTTAAAGGCTAACATCAAGACAGAAATAAAAGGTTTGGTTTTGTGGTGTTTTTTTGTTTTATTTTGTTTGTTTAAATGTATGTTACATTAGCAAAAGTCTTTGGGTAGGTTAGGAATCTATAGCTGTGCTACAGCAAAGAACAGGGAACTGGGAAGACCCATCTCAAGTTTGCAGAGACCTAAGTCAGTACCACCAATGGTACACTGTGGCACTGGGCAGCCCCTACTGGGATCTGCAAGCATTTTGACAGAGCACTAATACAACCTTCATTCTCACATTAGTTTCTATTAATTTATAAGCCTCCTGAGCTGCTTGCCATGAAACACTGGAAAAATGACTAAACAGGACAATGATTTGTTTTAAAATAATATTCCTATGTTCTCATAATAGGAAAAGAATCCTAAATTTATTTTAAAATACAAAGACATTACTGCTTTAAAAATCATGTTTACTCAGTTATTGTGTCACCACCATAAGACAATCTATGATTGCTGTTTCCAGAATTTTAACTTTTTTACCATGCAAACATTGAGCACTGTTCTTATTGGTATATAAACATGTGGTTTTAATACAGTTGTGAATATCTGGAAGACTCTGGTTACTAGGCACAGAATATGGGACAAGCAGTGGCACGCTTGACCTTACTTAAAGAAAGTACATTAAGAAAAGTATCCTCTGGAGCTCAAGACTTTGACACTTTTTCACTCTAGCCAGAAGTAGAAATGTGACAAAACTTCAGTACAAGCTATACTAATATACAAGTTATACAAAAATGACTTTTTTTTAACTCTGATAACATGTGTAGGGCTTGTAAGACAAGCAGGAAAAAATCGATTACACTAATTTGAGCATGCAGGCCTTCAGATGCTCTACTGAATTCGAAGAGCTTATAGAGCTTTTTCAGTCTTTGCTTAAGTAGAAAAGGAAAGAATTCATTGTTCCATATCTGAACACGGGTGCTTGATTTAATAGCTCCATGGAGTTAAGGTGAGACAAAATAAGTTTTACTACAGGTTCCAAAGTGCCAAGACACGTACACACTGATGAAAAGCAATAGAAATTTGTGTATGTAGTATGTGTTCACAGTTTACATGTCTGGATGACATATAAGAAAAAGCACACTGCAAAAACTGTCACATATTATCCTGGTTCATCTAGCACATTCTGATTTTCTACATGAGAAGATGCAAGACCTGAATCGAAATCATCTTACCTCCATACTTTTAAATTCATTGTCATAACCATGGTTACCCTGATCACAAAATGTGTAACTGTTGTCCCTAAGGAGAAACCATCATACACTGTAAATTAAAATGGCATAAATAAAGTCAGCTAATAACTGTCAACCCAAATCACAGACCCTGTATAATATTATTAGAACTGACTCTGAAATAATACTACACTACTTTTGCTCATCCTGTGCTCAAGCCTACATAGATCTGTCTGTCTGGTAATGCAGATTGTGATGAAAAGAAACATAATGTATCCTACACAGCTACTGAATCAATGTTTAAAAAAAAAAAAAAAAAAAATGCTCATTTTTTAACTGAGGCCATTTCATGTCAAGAACTTTCAGAATAGTGTGACCTACTTAGAAAGAATTCTTCAGTTATATTCTGTGGTATCAACATTTTAATATAAAAATCATAATGGGAAAACTCAGCTGTTATTTTCTGTGGAACAACATAAAAAGACTGCGAGGGATTATGCCATACAAGGGAGGGCTATTTCATCATATATTTTCAAGGCTGAAGGAGATAATTGTATGTGTGAGGGGGTTACAGAATTAATAATGTGCAAAAATAGTCTGACTTACGATGACTAACACTTGTTTAAATTCACCCGTTGCTGAGATACATGGAAAGATAAAGAAAGAGTCATCCTATATTGATTCAACACACTTGTCATGCCCACGTATCCTGTTTTCAGAGGCACCAGGACACTGGTGAAAAGTTGAATATGAGGGAAGTATCAGTGAGGGAAACGAAAAGGAAAAGAACATCATGAAAAAATGATGGTACCTCACAGCCAGCCACTGTCGATCCACCAAAAGATGAACTTTATCAATACGAATGTTGTTAGCATAATGGAATCGTTTTGGCAAGTTAGGTGTCAGATAGGGCTTAAAGTGTTGAGGTGACCTTTTGCACTGTATGACAGAAGAAAATCCAGTAGTGAATTTCACGCAGTATCAAAAATACACCATAAATCATTCATTATGATCACAAACATCCTAGTGACAGGAATATAAGTACAAAACATATTATTCGGAGCGTGCTTCTTCAATAACCTGCAGATCTCATTTCTGGCCCAAGAGGCAACAGAATGAAAAGTGACTTATTTTGGAACTGAAATACATTACTATAACATTCATTTATAATATTTATTGCTATAACAGTTAGCACAGCAATACTGTGGTAAAGGTAATACTAAGGCTGAAAGACAGTTAGTAGTAATGTTTACTCTATATGTCTGTGCTAATGCCACTGGCATTTGGTATGTAAGTTCACAACCGACAGGAGAATGTTCCCCAGCAGTTAATGATTTTCTGCCATCTTCTATCACTACACCATTCAATAAATAACAAAGAAAACCAAGTATACATAACATAATACAGTCTAGAGTTTTAGCTTCAAGATTGAACAGGTGATGTCTAGCGCTCAGCTGTTAGATAAAGACTTTTACATCCATATTTAAGGTGTTAATATAACTGCTGTGTTAACAGGCATGCCACTGTGAGTCTACTGACAGCAAAACAACATGCTGCAACGATTTAACTGTATGTGGTCATCAGGAACCACTCCAGCAGCCAGAAATCATCACAGTGATGTTCCAGAGACATCAATCCAGTTCACTAATCCAGCACTGGGGCAACACTGAACACTGAAAATGTCAAGTGAAGAGCTGCTAGCAAGTTGTTTAAGCCAGAGGAGGAGACGTTTTTTATCCCACGGACAATACACAAGACTACAGCATGTTTGGACTCTGATCTGACATCTTTACCGTTAAGTCCTAGAATTGTGTGCTCTGCATAAAAGGACATCAATGTGTGAAATGAAAGTAAATGTCCCTAATAATTATCTAAGAAACAAAGTGGGAAATGAAAAACAAGGATTCAGCAATTCTGCTAGCTCAGGGGAAGAGATCATTCTGCAAACAATACTCTAATTAAAGAGAAAAAATAGTGGGAAATTACTTCAGTAATATACAATAAACAATTCCCTTCTCTGTCCAAAACCTTCCTCCTAACAACTTGAAAGAAAAAAAAAAATACACTAGCAGTAAGTATGAACTGACATGGGAAGAGGTTATTCTTAGAAGACAGAGATGTTACACCTCTCCTCATAACTATTACAGGTAGCAGTTTCAACCAGGGAAGAGAATATGCAGAATCTGGTGTTGCCTTTACAGAATGCTCTTGGGTATGAAATGCTCCATGTCAGTGGGGTAGACGATGTAACACTGAAAAAGCTCCTTCTCAACCTGTGATATCCTACTTCCATGCGTTCCCTGTATGCTGAGGAAGAAAGGGTGTGTTCTAAGGTATTCAGAATCAACAAGAATTTAACCAGGAAAGTTTACTGCTCTTTGGACTTCAGGTGGCTCACAAAAACTACAGGTAGCATACTTTCAGCATTCAGTTTTTCAGCAGGTTACAGGAAGACCTCTAGTGGTGCTTTATCAGAAATATACCCAGCTGAGATAGCCTAGTATTTTTCCAAGCTGAGTAGTTTTTCTAAAAGTATCAGAACATCTGCCTACTGCTTGGACTAGGACTAGTCACAAAATAGAAAACAAACTGGCACTGAAGGAAAGAAAAGATAGAGAGTTGTTTTTTTGCTTAACTCACTGTAAATGATAAATGTAAAGAAATACAAGGCACCAAGTTTCTTAAATGAGTCCCAGTTTGTACATCACACTCACCCCACATGTATTAATGTATATCTTGAATTAAAAAAAAAAAAAAAAAAAAAAAAAAAAGTAACTATTAGGAAAAAGTATTAAAATATTTACTTACTGTGAGGTTTTTAACAATTCCTTCTGAGTCAACTGTTATAAAGGAAAGATGAATTGATATACATTAAAACAGTTCAGCATGGTTTAGCACATTCACTTTTCACATTTTAGAAGAGCAACTTCAGTTATAAACATCAGCTTTATGAAAAATGAATCTGGACACTTTACAAAGGAAAATTCTTTCAGAAAGAGTAAGACCATTAGGAGAAATGATTCAACAATTATAAGGAGATTAACTCACATTAAAAAAACAACATTATTCACTCCACTGGACTACTCAGAATACCTTGTTCCTGTCCTGTCTGACTTAGATTGCAACTTATGCCAAGGAAAGTCTGCTTTATGTTTAATTATTTCCTGTTGTACTGCTTGTGCAATCCCAGGATTGATCCACACTTACAGGTATAATAGTTCTGTGGAACGATGCTTGCTCGAATGCGAGCTGCAGGCCCAGCATATATGTAGAAATTAATCTCATTGAAGTAATTAGTCATATATTCTATTTGGCTGCAGTAGGTCATATCCATCCCTAAAGAATACAGAAACAGTTACTTTTTTTAGATACAGTAAAGGGAATTATAAAATTGACTTAAAGTAATAAGTACATATATTATACAGCAAAAGAAAACAATGACTCAGTGAAGAGAAACACTGAGAAACAAAACAATATGCATTACCATGATCAGCTAAAACAATGAGGTTTACACAGTTGTGTAGGTTTCTCTGCTTAAGTCCCTCCATTAGCATTCCCAGCGTTTGATCTGCTAGCTGTAAAGCTTTGATTACCTGTGAGAGAAACAAGCTTCCTTAGAACCTTTCCTTTTTACTGATTAAAAGTTATCACTTAATGCAAACATGAAAGTCTGAAAAAAGCATGTTTTTCTGTTAGCTTTCATGTTCTTAATATTGCTTCTTTTCTTTTGCTCCAGTGCAGTTTGCCATCCCTACACTATAGCACAGGTGTGCCCACTAATCCACCACAGGATTTCCTATACTAAATACATTTTTTTTTTATCTATTAATTTTTTTTCTATTATCTTGACTTTAAAATTTGTTAACTGAAAAAAAGTTACACATTCAGATCAAATTTTCCATACTCTCAATTTATATAAAATGTCATATTTGTAGCATTACACGTAATTTTTTGTAATATGACAATGCCATTGTATTAACAATAAGCAGCATTTTGAAAATATTTACATACACATTTTACTTATTAGATCAGTGCAACATCTAAGTCCCTTTAAGCTTCCTGCAGAATATCACTGGCAACCAGTGAAGTGACATGTGAGAAATCTAGCACAACCCACCTTGCAGAACTTCACAGAGAGTGGTTCTTCTCTAACTGGCACAGCTGACTTACTGTCTTCTTCTAAGTGCGAACAGTAAGGACAAGATCTGACTGAGTCTGAGCAATTGCATGCCTTTTGTTCCCCTAGCTGCACTCCCGAATTTCTTGCATGCATGGACAATACACACACATATAAAATTATGCATGCACTCATAGATTGCGTGCCTTTTGTGAACAAAGAGAAATTGACTTCACTTTCCAATTCAGAGAGACTAAAACTATCCTACAAAGATGAGTTTTTCCATCCCTGTCCACCACAACAAGGCCCTCTGTGGAAGACTATTTTCAAAGATATTGCACAAAATCATTCCAGGAGGGAGCTGTTACGGTAAATCCTAGACTCCTTAAAGATGTAACATCTTCTGTGCATGCAAGTAAAAAGGAACACTGTGAAACAAGAAACACTGAAGTAGAGTGTAGAAAGTAAATAGAAGACAGTTCTGGGAATTTGCTAGGCTACACACTTCCAAATATCACTTGCTGATAAAATTCAAGTTCAGTCTAAATACACGCAGCTTGAAACTTAATATTATTTCTAACAGTATGTTCAGCAATGATTTTCTGCCAATCTTTTATGATTTCAGCAGTGTGTATGAGCCAAAGTAAGTGTAATCCAAACAGCGTGCTCAATCACAAACAAGAATATAATGGAACAAAAACTGATGTAAGAATCGTGGTAATTTTTGATCCACTATCCTTTCCAAGTTGATAAATTGGATAAGTTCTTAGTACTCTTCTATTTTTAGTGATATTTAGTCTAGTAAAAACACAAAAGCTACTTACGCCACCACTAACTGGTCCAAATGAATGTCCAGAAGAATCCGGTTCTTCAATATACAAAGTGTAGAAATCAGGCCTTGAGTTACAGATAAATAAGAAAGGAATATTATGAAAACTTGGAGACATAATTACAAAAGAATATTTTCATTTTAAAAAGAAATGAATGGAAATGTGTACAGAATGGTAAGTAAATATAATTTACCTATAAGGTTCCTGTTCAAACCTTAACAACAGCAACAAAAACCATAAAGCAAATACAGTCATCTACATTACTGTGAGTTTTGCAGTTAACCAACATGAATTTCTTGAAATTACATTTTCAGAAACTGTATCCAGTATCTTTAATAGAATCCAGAAAACACTCCCTAGAACTTCAAAATCTTGGAAGAGAAAAATCAATCTGTTCCTTGAGATATAAAAGGGAACTACCACCAAAATTACCTCAATCTGCTCAAGTGATGAGGCTCTAGAGAGTGCCTCCTAAATGCATACATATGAGGAATTTGGTAACAAATCATGATATAAAAGATTTCACTTGTTTACATATCACATGGTAGTTCATCACTCTAAATATAAAAAGTAGTGATTCCTCATCTGACAGTATTTCATTTAACTTGTGCAACAGGCCGTGCTTATAGAAAAAGCTTAAGTTCAGCAAATTCTCATTTGAGATGGTGAGGAAGATTCCACATTTCACAAATATCGACAGAAAGCTTAGCTGCCAACTATTAAAATCTTTCTAAGCTGTATTCTTACAAACCATTCGAATACTGCTGTTACCTCTCAGATTTGGTTTTATCAAGCCATTTTAGTATTCCTGAAATTCTCTCTTCATACGTAACTGAACTGAAAGGAAAAAAAAAAAAAAAAAGATAGTATATCAACAAGTCCTTTCTGATTTGCCCTTCTCATTTCAAAGAACATAGATACAGAGTGCACCCTGTATAGTAAAGACAATGACTTGGATTGCAAGAATGAAGTATCACGTTAATATACCAGTAATCAGTTTTATTATTTTCGTTTTTGATTGAATGTCATACATTTTTAATGATAAATCAGATAGATCCTGATCCTGAAAACAGAAATACGGGTGGGATTGTTTATATGTTTAAAATTAAATACATGCAAAAAGTGAGTTTTCAAGTTCAGAAAAACCTGAAATACAAGTTCAGAATATATTTTTTCATTCTTTCCAACACTTCTAGACCTTGGACTTTCATATTTTAAAAGCAAGCAATGTCCCCACAAAAATCTTCATGAGGTCATGCCCTGTCTCCTGTGAAGAAATTTACTCATTTAATATCTTTACTTTTCCACAAAGTCATGCACAATCGTGTTAATAAACTATAGTACTCAGTTGTTTTCTGAGTACCAATTCTAGATATCACAGCCAAACATTTGTTATCTGTTAATACTTATAATTACATACTTGCCTTAGATGTAATTGTGAACAATCGTCATTTACTGAAATAACCATAAAACTTTTGAAATCATTTGCTGGTATCAATGCCTTCCACAAGAAAAAAGATTACTATGAAAGTTATTACTGTATTTTCATGCATGTAACCTGAGAATTAGCAGCAGTGTGCACATTATCACACACTCAAGCAAAATCAGAGGGAATTTGTCTGAAGCCCATCTTCCTCCAGTAGCTTCCCTATACAGAGGTCTTACTTCAACAAGTTTCTGCCTTCTATAGGCTCGCACCACTGCTTCTGAGTTAATTAGGGTTTAGGCTAGTGGAAAGCTTATTCTCAAGTAGGAGAACTTGTGAAGGGTTAGATATTATGTGGAAATTTTTGTGTTAAAATGTGGCAGTTTTTATAATAACACAGAAGTGGCTATGTCATAGGAGGGCTTCCTAGTGGGAAATTAGTGGTTTCCAGTTGGCTGGAATATTCAAAACCTGTCTCTGAGAGGATAACATACATACGATAACCCTTGCCTTTCTTATTGTGAATAGCCTAAAATTTAACTGTTAATGGTAGTTCCACTGTAAGATCACAACTATGTAACAGGGAACTTGTCACTCAGAGATGTTTAAAAAATCTTGTACTTTATTTCCTTCAGCTGTTTTATGGCATTTGGGATTTTTGTAGTAATTTAAGGCAATTTACCATAATCCTTATAAAAACTTACCCATTGAATAAATAGAAAAAGTTGGGGTATGTACCATTAATTGGAACATCAGAGCCTGGCCAGAAGAAGGTGCCTGCTTTCAGACCTTGGTACATTGCTGTCAGCCATATCTACAGATAAAGATACAAACAAACAATTTTATGGCATTTTACACCACTGGAGGACCTCAGATGACCAGAGTCAAAATACTGAAATGGATTAGGAATATGGGCTACAGGCATACATTTCCTTTTCTTCTTTCATACATCATGCCGCTGCCCAACAAACACATCTGATTAGAAGCTTGTTTCTTATGTACATATTCTGGAAAAAAAATTGTAGCACAGGAGTCAACATGTTGCCATTTCTTGGGAATTCTCAGAATAGAAAAGATGTCATATAGATATTTTCATAGGTGACAACAGGCAGTGACTTTCTATCCATTGACACAGTCAGTGGAGTGGATAAGTGAATCCACTGGAATGGATCATGATCATGGAAGATATGATTTCCAGTTACGTGATTTTATTGTAAAAGGGTGTATTTCTATTCACCTTACAGAGCCCAGCTATGGTTCTGCTAGGAGCCTGACTGAATCCTTCAGGAAACAGTAGCAGTAAAACCTGGCCACTATAATATACTAGGAACATCATTACACAGATACAATATATAAGTATATATAGAGACTATAAGTGGATATATATATTTAACTCTCTCTTTCTGTCCCTATATATATATATATACATATATATGTATGTATATTAAACAGATAGGTTAAGCAGATACTACATGTGTTTATATTTTTTCTATTTTTGTACTGCTTGATATTTGTAGTAAATGAATATCATTATAATCACAGGTGCTTCTTTGATGAAATGAGCCGAAATTTACACATAAATATTCATTTTGATGGAAATTAAGTTCTTTATTATTCTATCCCTTTCTTTTACATGCCTGGACAATGAAAGCATTTTTGTTATGTTGTTTTCATTGCTGTTGCTGTTTGTTTGTTTTATAAAATGTTGTATTCTGGAAGTAGATTCGTAGATTTCATTTTTTAGTTAGTTGTCAAAAAATAACCAACCAAACTCCACACAATAAAACCCTATCAAACTTACCGAGTTTTTCAATATTTGGAGCAAAGAACTCCAAGTCTGCAGATATTCTGTTCTAAAACCATCCATTATGAAAAGGATAAGTGGTGGTTTAAGTTTCAGTGTTAACATTTTAGGAGTTCTTCTATCTTTACAAAAAGTGAACTGTTTCATAGTCAGCCTACAAGCCTACAATATGAAGGCTACGTGACATTTACCATGTACTGAAAATATATCGCACAACTTTGCATTTTGTTCTCCTTTTGTTTTATTTAACAACATGGCATATGAGCCACTAGACATAGAGAAATAACATAAATAGAAGTAAACTTACTGGCTGACCCTTCCACCATGAAGGCTGAAATTTTTCTGAGCTTGAAAGTGAGAAATGCAGGTTCAAATCTACATCATACATATTGTTATCAATAATACCATGAGATTCTGGATACAATCCCTGCAAAGAGAAAAGAAACAAGTAAAAACCTATGAACCTGAAAATAAAATACAACTTAAATTACATTGCAGTGTGGTGTTACGATTATTTTATCGCTGTTTTATCACAGAAACAGAACATACTTTATAACTCCCATAGAATATCACATTCCTACTAGTGAATTCAGTGTCCCTTTCAAGTTCCCTTTTAGTTTCCCTGTCTTCTTCACAGCCCAGTTAAAAGCTGATCTGCTGTAGATTAAGTCACATGGCTATGTTTCAGCTGCCAAACCTATCCCAGCACAGAGACTCATCAAATGGCAGTGCCCTCATCCATACTCCTCTGTATCCACTTAGAATGACAAGGGCCAGGAATAACTGGTCCACAGACCAGAATATGGTAACACACAGATGTAACCACATAGCCAATATTTATTCCCCTATACACAGTATCTGTCTCTCCCTTTTATAGCTTGACTTCCCATGTCATTAGTCATTAGATAAGTCAATTTCTTGGCACCACAGGATTCTTTCTGTGTTGTCTAGATAAAGACAAGTAAAGATATCAAACTCTCACTTACTGTGACAATAGTATAGTGGTTTGGAAATGTTTTTGTGGGGTAAGCAGCTCTCATGTATTTTGAATGTGTGCCACATGTTTCTGCAACAGATAACAATTAATATAGATTTCCTTATATATTTTTTTTTCAATTGAAAACTAACAATTTTAAAGACAGGAAAAAGTTACAACAGTTAATTACTTGGTTGCTATGGTATTAGAAGGGAAATTTGACTTCAAGATATGACACACACATTCTCATGTTTCCTTGTAAGGTAGGTCTACATTGTGATTACCTTCATGGTGTATATATTCTCTAACAACTTGCTTAATTAGCTACACTGAAAATGCTATCTTAGGTTGATAGAGAGAGAATATTTTATGTTGCAAATCAGCTTTACAGTTTTCCTTTCACAAAGAAAAGAATTTCTCTTTACTACTCCCTGTAGATTTCCAAGAATGTTAAGCATGAGTAGGCACAAGTAAATACTGACTACGAGTATAACTACTCCTGAATTAGAACTGTTCTTGTTTGAAAGGATTGCTTGGATACATATACTTCACATGGTTTTCATGTCTTTTGTCACACTGACATTTCCTTTGAGTATGTTTCAAAAGACTGGAATTGAACACTGACTTCCCCATGCATAATTTCTTTACTGATTAGGATTTCTTCCACTGTCAGAATGACAGCAAAAAATAATTTGCACAATTAGTCACGAGCACATTGCTTCAAGTTCAAGCTTCTGCATAACTTTCCGTATCTACAGACAAGACTGTTTACTAATTGGTAAAATGTAATACTTTGAAACAATGGCATGAACTTTTCAAAGAAGCACAGTAGAAACAGAATAGGATATATTCAGAATAGACACAAATGCTGACAATCTAGACAGTGACTTTAAAAAGAGCATCTCTGAGGGAGACTTCCCAAAAACCCAATGCAGTTTCTTATCAGTAGAAAGTTTTAATAGAGTACAGAGAATGAATGAAATCCAGCTCCGGAACTATTTTTCAGCTTTAAAGTGTATCTGAATGTATGTTTCAAACTACTTGTTTAATAAAAAGCTGCAGGCCAATACTCATTGCCTTGTTAGGAAAAAAAGTCAAGTCATGTTTACTGTGTACTCAGATACAAGAATTAATGTAGAATATGAAGTACTGTAAGTATACAACTGATGATGGAGACCTGATTTGGGATCTTATTGTTGAGTAACAGTTGTGAACAACGTAGCAGCAAAAGGAATTAGAAAGGCTGTATGCAGACTTCTAAAGAAAAGACACAAAGCACTCCAGGTAACTTACTGAGTTTTTCAATATTTGGCAGCAAAGAACTCCAAGTTTGCAGATATTCTGCTCTAAAACCATCCATTGAGAAAAGGATAAGTGGTGGCAGATCAAACCTACAAGAAAATATCACTTTTTGATCATTAAGGAGTTTGGAGAATTGATGACTTGTTAAAGTCATTAACCGCAATACAAATTCTGTTTTTTATAAGCAGAATCTAGAACACCTATATATTTCCCAGAATTAATATCACGGTGAGAGATAAACAAACAGTACAAATACACAATTCTCCTGAAAAAAAAAAGGAAAAAAGAAAAAAAAAAAAAAGTAGAGGAATAAAATACAAGCTACTCAGTAAGTATAGAACCTAAGAAAATGAGTTGTTCAGGTTTTTTTAATCTTTTAATTACAAATATAAATCTACAGAATAGCATCCAAATTCAAGCCCAGAGTATAGAACAACCAAAGCGCCTCTGAACATACTAATGAGTTGGATTCTGTCTCTTGTCTCTTTATGCATCTCAGGACAGCTGCACAAAGGGCCATGAAAACACAGCAACCACCCAGTAGACAGCAAGGCTCAGGTGGCCTCAGGGGGAATGTAATCTCCTTGAGATACCAGGTTGGAGATAATCTCTTGCCTTACAGCATTTGCTTTGTGAAAACATTATTGAGTAGTCCAAGTTCTTTGTGGATTAAATCTTTCAAGCTTCACAGCACTCATAGAACACTTTCTCACTTTAAGTGCACTGACAAATTGGACCTAAAGCTAAACGAACACAGCTACGGTGACTTTATTAAGACATTATGTAAAGAATAAAGATTAAAAAGCCTCAGATCTTAGCTCAAATGGCAGGTAGATAAAAAGTGCGGAGGTAGAAAATGATCTCCCAAACATTCTTTCAATTCTTGCTGTAAAAATTCTAATTAGAAAGTGCTACCTGTGAAAAAACCTAAGTTATTAGAAATACTGTCTTCTAACCAGTCTGAAAGGACTCAAAAATACATTGACAGATATAAAATGATAGTGTTATAGCATTTTTCTTCATAATTCAAACTGAAAATATTCTGTAGGATCAAGTAGTCTAGTTCTGTGATTCAGCCTATTAACCACCATTATATGTTCCAAGGTAACATTAGCAACATATAAAGACTACAATTAAATGAGAAATGTAGTTTGAAATAGATTTCACTATATAAAATATCTCAAAAAAGCCCAACTATTTGTAATTCATAGGAAAAGTTTGCTATATAAACCAGGAAAACACAAAGAATAACTATTAATTAAATGCAGTGACTCTGCATGAATTTTTTTGAGTAATACTTTGACTTATTAAAAAAAAAAAAAAGGTTATATTTTCACAAAATCACAAGAAACAAACTGTCCCAGTTATTTTCTCATTCACAGTGCTCTTTTCAAAACAGTAAAGCACATTGGCATCAACAGTTTGTATAAAAACACTTTGTATAAAGCAGCTTCTTGACTGGAGTCTGAACCAAAATGGAGCTCTATGTAGCAGTGTTGTTTATAGCACATAAGTCTTCCTCCACATAAAGTTTCTAAGCTCTTGCCTATGAAACACTGTGAACTCAAGAAGTTATTTGTTAACCTAAGAAGTGCATTTTTGTGCCTGTGCTGGGAGGTGCATGCAGGAACACTTGAACTTTAGAAAGGAGATGCACTACTAAAGGTATTATTGCTATAATAAAGTATAATGTGACAGTAAAATAAGTAACAATGATAACATTAAAGATACTCTAACTGAACCAGAAAATAATCCATTTTATTTTGAGAACAACTTTTAAACTATGTTTCTGGCTAGCCTATACCTAAGATGTCCATCTGTAGATAAATATCTATACAAAATAACAACAGGTGGGCATCAAATTTTCTGTGTTTCAGCTTTTGCAAGCATAATGCTACTTTCACAGCTTCCTTTTTATCTATACTATCAGAGATATTATACCAGTAATCTTAAATGGACCATGAACAATTTGTGCTACGTGAATCCTGAATTAACTCTAATAGTTTTTCCAGGTCTTTGCAAAATGACTTACAATCTGGATTCAAACTCCTGAACTCTGCTCTAAACTGTAAATGATAAATGAATCTGCAACAAAATGACAAAGGTTTTAGAAAGAAAAAACATTACTAGCCACAGACCATTTCTACAGAACATCCCTATGGGCACGACCTTATTCTTGGTAAACTTTCTGTTTTTCTAACCTCTTAAAAACTTCCTTCAGCTGACTGGAGTATTTCTGAGAATTGTGTTTTTATTTGTCAAAAAGATTTAAAAAAATTATCCTACCCAGCTGGACACTGAGGAGTTTCAAGTGAAATACATGGTTCTTCTACCCAAGGTATTTCACCTAAAAGGACAAAAGAAAGTACTGAGTTAGCATTTAAAAAAATCATAATACAAACAAAAAGAAGAAAGAAGTTTCCTGGATGATCCTTTTAGAGAACTTCCTGGAGCTTCTTCTGTTTCAGTACAGAATTAATGTAAAGTAGGGCTAAAATACCTTTAGAAATCATTTAATGCAACCTATTAGGCCTTGAAACACTGAGTACACATACAAGATGGAGGAGAAACGACTATGAAAGCTTAACCTCTAAGTTTTACCTATCTTAAAATGAGGAATACTTAACTTGTATTCAGGATACACACTGGAATACTGCTTTCTTTTTTTGCAGATTCCACTTACACATTTAGTGATTACTGCCAGGGCTTTCATTAGCTTTTTCCCCCCACCTTTGTTTAAAGAACACAAGTTCTTCAATCTTCCCACAAGGACACTGGCTTCTGCCTTTCAGGTCATTTTTCTGTTCTCCCTTGAATAATCTCCACCTGCTTCACATCTACACTCATTCATAATAACAATCTGACCATCTCTTTGGAACAAATAAGAGATGTTTCAATAAAACGAATAGGAAATTTTAATTAAATATCTTCAGATTCCATGCAGTTTGAAGCAAAAAACATGTATTCAACTGTTTCTGAAAATAAAATCCAAACAACCACAACAACCACCAAATTTGGGCTGCTCCTACAACATTCTTATGACACACATCTCACATTTCTCTCCAGAAATCCTCTTCTCTCTAGTCAGATATATCATTTTTTTTTCATTTCAAAACATCTTCATTTTCCAAAATGTAACTATAAGGCTCTAACCTTGAGAAACAAATATATCTACCTTTATATTTTCAGTGTTTGCCCAACTATTTATTTCACGTGGTCTTTGATTTACCTTTGCAAACAGTATTGTAGTTTACACAGCAGTCATTTTCCTGCAAACAGTCATCAGAACATGAACAGTAACTTCCAGCTAATCTTGTTTCACCGCAACGGAAATTAGTGCAACTCCAGGATTGAGCTGAAAAGTGGAAGAAAGACATATCATTTGAGTCCCAGAACTTGATGTAAACTTGTGTTAAACTCATTAACATCTTCTACCTGAGTAGCTTGAAAATTTTATCTGAGATGGAAACACAAGACTTCTTTTAACATGTAAGGACCATTTTTGTTGCCACCGAATGGTAACAATAAATCATAGAATAAACCATTTTAGAAATGCGTTCTCAAAGTCATCTTGTTCAACGCCTTCCACACTTTTCCTGGAAGATCTCAAAATAAATAAATAAATAAACCCGTGGAAGAGAAAAAGAAGGCAGTAGATCATTTTTTCCCCTTCTCTTGTGCACAATCTACAACAGAGAGCAAAAAAGTTCTAAGGAGGGCAGAAACAGGCAGAAAGTGAGAAGGATGAAGAAAATCCCAAGCTGCTGTCAAGAGAGCATACAGAGTAACTGAAAAAGAATCTGGATTTAATGCAGAAACAGATAAATTTCCTGGAGGAATACTGTAATCCTGATTCTGCTAATTATTCCTGAGTGATCCTCAGGCCTACATAAGGCTGAGAATACATTTCATGGGAAACACCCATTAATTTTCAAAAGGACAAGAGGTGCTGGCACACAAGCATCATTTCAGTTGACTAGTCAAGGAAAACCTGTGTTTCCACTCATCCATGACTTAATCTGGACCAGGAAACACTCACTGCAAATGCTCTGGTTATCCAAGGGAGTTGGCTGTGCTGTACCGCTGCGCTTTCAGCTACACTGCTTTATGCTCTAATGTGATAGATAAAGCCCATACAAATTACTTGAAGAAATATTTTTGCCTAAAAGGCAGGCATCTCCATAGCAAAGAGGTGAGATGATTTGAAAAAGATCCAGAAAGATTTCCTGTCACGAAGGCTAAGGACCTCTAACAACTCAAATGCAGCATTCTCTCAATGCCACTAACTTCCTCCCTCCCCAGATCATCATGTGGCAAGCAAGCCTCAAAGCTTTTAATCAGATGGCTTTCCATATCCCTGTGCAAATAAGAGAATTGGTCTTTTTTCAGTTAATACTATACAACAAAAGGAAACAGTATAGAAACCAATGAGCATTGCCTCTAAGGGAACATACTTGGCTCCACGCAGGCGTCTTCATAGTCCCAGCAGCAGTCCTGACGCTCCTTGCAACCGCTATCACACTGGCAGCCTGCCACCTCTTTCCGATAAGGCTCATTGCACTTGTGCCTGCAGCTGACTGCAACAAGAAGACAGGGAATCTTAGTGCCCAGGCTGCAAGACAGCCTTGTCCCAGCTGGATCAGCTAAACAGATCATGGATGCAGAGAGAAAAGGTGTTGAATGATTTCCCAAAACGATGTCCTGAGTCAGTTTCCACTGCAGTCGCTAGTGCACAGATTGGACCAAGCAACGTGAGAGCTGCAGAAGGTCTTCAAGATGCAAAAGGTCCTGGTTTTTGTTTCAAGTGTGCTCACCTAGGGTTTCTGTCACAGCTGTTTCTGCATCCTACTTGGCCACTGGTATCTCCCCAGCTTGTTTCTGGGTCCAGGACACAGAGAATCCCAGGGGGCTGGGCAAGGCTATAAGTTTTAGTACACTCAGGAGCCTGACCATCTCCTTTCTACTTCACTGGGACAAAGTTCCTAAAATTCTGCAGATTTGATTGTTTTGACTGAAAGAAAAGAATCAAAAGGAAGGGTCTCACACAGGAAACTGAAACGTGCAATCAGTTCCTCACCACAGCTCTGACACCTTCATGCAGGGAGCAAGAGCTCTGACACATCCAAAGACAACTTCAAGTCTCAAAATACCACCTGAAGCTCCCCTTGTATCATTAAGAGCCTTGCATCTATGATCTCTGTACTGGAGAAGTAATGTCTGAAACAATCTAAGCATCTACATTTCCAGTTTTGTCATCCATCCACTGAATTACATAGAAATTACATGTAAGTAGGCCTGCTAGTAGAATTCTGTCATAGTTGCCAAAAGGCTTGTGCTTGTGCAAGGTGTGCTATTGTAGTAGGCGTTAACGAGGTATCTGGTTGTGACGCGATAGGACCTCCCCTGCTCAGTGATTGGACAATGCATGCTTAAGGGGTGTAGACAAAGTAGGACATGAGTGTATTTAAACGGATGCCATGTGGTAATAAACGCCATTTTACTGTTCACCACATTGGTGTATGCTGGCAGTTGTTGGCCCTGATCAGGGAGCTGATCAGTTGAGCAAAGGCTGACACAGCGAGAACGTAACATGAGTGGCAACAGTATGCTGCCTATAAAAATCAGGCTTTAATATCCACCATGTATGGATCATGTGGAGCTAAGAATTTTCTTTTTCAAGCTAGTCAGCTTTTTTCACATGTAAAAAGCTCTGAAGTTGCACTTTGCTCTTTATGTTCATACATCAACAATAACTGTCCATGCAACCAAGCTGTGCAAGTAATTAGAATAATGAACAAACACATGTAATGATCATAAATGGATATTTCAAGTGAAAGTACAAATGGAAAGAAGAAATTAACAGCAAAGCATTTCATGGCTGGAACCTGCTCTGCCAAGAAGAGTTGTGATTTTCCACCAATGTGCATAAACATACAGAGTTTTTCTTTGTTTTTAGACTGAAAAAGTATTCCATTTAGTTTTTCCCCTATCCACTGGTTTTAGAACAACTCAAAGTTGTTTAGATCCTCTACTTGAATTAAAGTGATATAGAATACAGAATATGTATTTCAGAAGAAATATAAACCTCTTCCTCGTCTGAAATAGAATTGTTTATACTTCTAATAATCTGCAATCCATGCCTCTAATTTCTTCACTACACTTACAGAACTGTGTGAGTTCTGCAAATTTAGTATGGTATTAGTGTTACAGTTTAGTATGTCATTAACTTTTATCTGGAATAGTCAGTACAGTAATAGCAACTATCAAGTTTACCTCGAGTATATAAACAGAATGAATTGTAATACATCACCAGATGTCATGTCTGTCCTAAATGTACAGAGCAGCAGACCACTACACGCCACTGACTCCTCCCAAGACTATAACCCCCCAAAACGCCCCTCAGCCACAACTCCCTTTGCTTCTGAACAGGACCAATCTTTCCCTTTGTCCTCACAAGAAATGCAGCAGTATAGTCATGTACCATTCCAGGTTAAGGCTTCCCCTTTGACTCTGCCTTGTAGCACCGTGTGTCATTACTTTATCTTTCTTAAGTAGATCTGGTTATAAAAGTAGAAAATAAAGTTAGGCAGGCCCTATTTAGAATTGCTCTGTAATGTCTGCAAAGACACCAAAATTTTCATTTTGCACCATCTTCCACTTTCCATTCACTTAGTACAACTGTGACCAAGTTCTTTAAATAAATGTCAGTGAAGATTCACATGGTAGGTAACTAAGTATTTTACAGAGGAAGTAGTAGTACAATACACCTGTCATCAAAAAATAATTACAGTTCCATCTTGTTCAGCTAGGATTGAAAGATCTTCAAAAGAATTAGAAGCTGATGAGTAAGTAGGTAGGTATAAAAGTTTGATACATGTTGTTTAGGAATGAAAAAGATACTGTGCATCCTTGAACTCCTCCAGTATAAGACTGATATCGTCTTGACTCAGGAGGAAGTGTTTCAATTCACCAGGTGGTGTTTGTTTGTCCTAATGCTGCTTGACTCCTTAATATGCTATTCCGCTTTTTTTTTCTAATTAAGTAATAACATTTCATCAAATCAAAACATCTCTTTTTACCATAGCTTTCTATAAATACAAGTTTTCAAAGAAAATTCATGACAAATTTTAGCGACCTAAACTATGCCAAATGCACTCGAAGTATGAATGTTGACAGTGGTCCCACGATCTCTTCTACAAAACACATCACTTAAATAATTGTAAAGTGTTACATATGATAAGATACATCCTATCTCAGTTTTCATAGAAACATCATTAAGATAAAATTTCCAAAGCTGTTGTGAAGCAGGTTTAACACTTGTAGAGTGAGAAGATTATGCGTACAGGATTTATACAATCCAACTCAAAAAATACAAGAACTTTAGGTGGGAACTTTTCACTGAATGTTTATATTACATTACAAAAGAGCCTTCACTGAAAGCCTTTACCAGATCTAGCTTCAGTGGTAATCACACTAAAAGTATCATAAACATACCTTGCTCCTGGGCTCCACGGTTTAGTCCCAGTCCCAAACCTAGTCCCAGAGATACAATCACCAAAGCACTTAGCAGAACCTGTCACACAGACACACAAAAATTCATAGTTCATAATAAGCTGTTACGTTTACTAAAAATTAACTCCATGATAGGAGAGGTGCAGAAACAATAATCTTGTGAACTGCTTGTAAGGCAACGCCTAAATACTGCACCTCTAACCTATGGTTGGTCCCATCTTGTGACTGGGGAAGTCTTTGCAGGGGGAAAGATAGCAGGAAGTAGCAAATACATTTTTGTATCTTTCAAATTCTTGATCTATGCAGAGAGAAGGAAATCCCTATCTTTCGCAACCCAATATTCCTTTTTTATAGCTCCTGTATTCCCTGAAATGCCAACAAGGATTTCTTATAAGGCTCAGCTGGACTGAGGATGTAAATGCCAAATTTTCATCCACAAGACATTTTTTCTCAATGGGTAAGACACTGTAACAGTGAGGTTAGAGGAAACAAGAAATATACAAGTAGTCCAAGAAAACTCCCTAAAAGAAAGTCACATAACATTTGGGAGACTGGAAAAGAACTGAGGAAGCCCGTAGCAGCTTAACAGATGCTCCAGATATGCTGGCTGGAACAGCAAAAAAGGACAACCCTCTCAGACTGTATCACAGTGCATCCACTTTTCAGTAAGGCAATGATGGGAAAGAAAATGCTTGTCGGAGAAAAGCACCATGAAGCAATCCACTCTGTTTCCGGCTTTTGTCTCAGTTTACTTCTGTTTCCTGCCACTTCCAGCATCCACCAGGCATTAGCAAATGGTTTAACTGAGACTATGGAAATTACAAAGAGCTGATAAAAACTGCATGAGTGAGCAGGATATAAGCAAGCATAGATATGCCATGTTGTTACTGTTTACCCATCTCTGCTCACAGAAGCACCCTGGGCTCTATGTTACTTCTCATCCTGCCCCAACATCTCACCAAATGGCAGTGGTGGGGAGCGATGCCCAGGCCTCTGCTGAGGGGTGGGTGTACACTTTGGGCATAAAGCAGGTCCAGTGGGACACATCCTAAGTACAGACTATTCCTTCCCATGGACCGGGGAGATGACCCTTACTTGCTCCCTATTGTTCACTCCCTGGTTTTTGGAGAGGACAAATATCCCAACAGGAGGAATGGAAATGGAATTGGTGAGAGAACTGGATAAAAGAGACAGGTGGGAAAAGCGCTGTTGCTCAAAGCATCAGAAAAGGCAGGGTGAAATCTCTTGAAGAGACCCTTACCTGGACCCAGGTGTGAAGGCCACAGTTCAGTGCCACATCCAGCCAGGCAGGACTGAGAATTAGGGGTCACAGCTGGGCTAGAACACTTGCTAGTTCTGGACAGAGAGCATATTGCTCTCAGGGGACTGTCCTTGGTTTTGTTGTCTGAGTGTGGAACTGCCCCTGTGTTTTAGGATGCTTCTCAGTTTATTCTTCCAAGTAACTCTTGAAAGCACCATTTATTTTGCACCTTAGTTAGGCATACTTCTGACACTGTCTCTCGTGGTTAAATTATTTTTATTGAAGATTTAAAGAGAAAAATGTCTGTTATTTTCACTTCTTTTCCTCAGCTTCCAATATTTCTCTCATATGTATGCAATACTTGCACAATTAAGTCGTATTATGTGAATCTGTTCTGATGACATGATAATTAAAGGTATCACAACTTGCCTCTCTTTTTCATAGGGCTGTTTTCAAAACTAAGTTTTCAGTCTCTCTCAAATCAGTACTTGTCATTTTCTCTGAAGTTCAATTCATAGGTGCAAGAGTTTGCGTTAATGCATACTTGCACTAACACATACACAAACAAATATATATATATATGTATATACATTCAAGATTTGTTTCACTTGTGTTCAAAAACAGAAGCCAAAAGTGTGTATCAGTTCCAACAAAAGGTATCAAAAATGTATAAAAAGCCCTACACAGTATTATTTATAAGGCAGCTGTGTGACTCTCAATGCCCTGGGGAAGAGGGAAAGAACTGGCACGATACTTGAGATGTGAGGCTGACAACACCAGATGAAACAGTTCATTCACCTTTTCCTATGCTTCAGAAATGTTTTTCATCACTGCCTTTCCTACATACTCTTTTTTATAGATGACGAGTCTGAACACACAAAAAATTAAGCAAAAAGTAACTGGGACTGCTTTGCCCACAGATGCACCCATTTTAAACAAACATATAAAATAATGCATTGAAACACCACCTGCTGTGCAAACTGCCAGTTTATCATAGTAAAGCAAAAAGTGTACTACGCTGCCAGGAAAAAAAGTTTTGACAGAGCTGAAGTCTCTTGATAAGTACCACAAGAACTTCAGAAATCTGCCAGAGAAGTTTATGCCTTCATGCTGCAAAACTTCACCAGTTACCATGCTGCCCTGAATTATTACATTAATATAAGGAAACAAATAAAACTTCTGCAAATTTGAAAATTGCTAAAGCAATTCCTACAGTTCTGAAAGGAAAAAAAGGAGTCGCCACCCTGAAGAGCAGTGCCTACTTACACCACAGATGATCTTGTATTTCTGGAGTGTTTTTTTCTTCACGTATTCCCTTGGTTGTAATATCACCTCATCCAAATGTCCGCTTTGATGCATGCCAATTTCACTGTGAGAATCCATTCCACCGACGCCTGCTCTCAGCTGCACACACACTGTGCTCCTCTCGTTCCACAGCTGGCTTGGCTGCAACTGAGAGGCTGCTCGTGCTTCAAGCGTGTATGTACTTTGTTCACAGGACTTTAATGAAGTCCCAACTTTTGCACTGGTGATAGGCTTGCAGGAAGCCAAAGTAAGCAGGAAAACTACCAAGCAAGGTCAAAGGTTGAAAAGAAGAATTTGAGTACAGAGAACATCAGCCACATTTCAAGATAAAGATGGCATTAAATAAACTGTAGATTAGAAATAATATGTTGCCAAGCAGTATCTTGCAAATATGACTACTCGGCTATTTGGTTAAAAGCCCATCACAGAGTACTTGCTACTCCCAAAGAAAGCAATACTTAAGCAGATGGTTTTATAGCTCCTGCTGTGGTCGCAACTATGCTTTGAGCTTCCTTCCCTTATCAGACGGGGCTTTGGGCAACCTGATCTGGTGGGTGGAAACCTGCCCACAGCAGGGGTTTGGAACTGAATGGTTCCTTTGGATCAGGATATAAGATTTAACATTGCATTGTCCTTCACTCCTTTCCCTTGCCCCAGCACGGATGTATCCAAGGGCTGCAGTCCCCTTGGGGGTATACTTGCTGCAGCATGGAAGTACTCAACAAGCTCTACACCCTCTGACTTGAGGCACTGTAGCTCTAGCCTATCCAGTACAGCAACACAGGAAGAACAGCACTACCCTGACAATATGCCAGCCAAGGGGCATAGCATTTGCTGTTATCAAAATGTTCCCAGGAACAGCAAAGTAAGTTGATAAGGCATAGAGCAAACAGCAACCACTAACAGGCACTGGACTCTAATAGGCTGCAAAGTAAGCAAGACCCTTGGCAAGAACAGAAGCCTGCCAATTAATAGCTAGATCGCAGAAACACAGAATGACTGAGATTGGAAGGTACCACTTGGGATTATCTACTCCAACCCCACTGCTTCAGGCAGTGTCCTCTAGATCATATTGCCCAGGATCACATACAGGTGTGTTTTGAATACCTGCAGAGAAACAGACTCCACAGACTCTCTTGGCAGCCTATTCAGGACTTTGTTACTCTCACAGCGAAGATTTTTCTTATGTGCAGATGGAACTTCCTATATTTCAGGTTGAGCCCCTTGCCTCTTGTCCTGTTGCCAGGCACAACAGAAAACAGCTTGGTCCCATTCTATTGATACTCTTCCTTAATATATTTGTACAGATTAATAAGATCCCCTCTCAGTCTTCTTTTTTCCAGGCTAAAGTGGCCTAGCTCTTTCAGCTTTCCCTCATGAGAGAGATGCTCCAGCCCATTAATCATCTCCGTAACCCCATGTTGGACTCACTCTAGGAGCTCCATGTTATCTTCTACTGGGGACAACAGCTATAACAGCTACAAATTTGGTCTAGAACATCCCAATCAAATTTGTCATTATCTTGAATGTCTCTAGTCCCACCCTGGGTGTCAAAAAGTACTCTTGTGGGTTAACCCCAGTAGACGGCCAAGCCCTGCTCCTTCCTGGTGGGATGGAGGACAGAATAATAATGGCAAAAGGAAAAAAAGCTTTCAAAGTGAGTTAAAGGTAGTTTATTAGGTAAAGGAAAGCTGCATGCACAAGCAGAGCACAGCAAGGAATTTATTCACTATTTCCCATCAGCAGGCAGATGTTCAGGTATTTCCAGGAAAGAATGGTGTTATCACACCCGTAGGGGTACTTAAGGGTACTTAAGACTACAAAGAACTAGACAGGCTTTATTTATCTTTATTAATGAAAATACACCTTTATACTCACTCCTAATCCATCTTCTAAAATGAATGGCATTCACATAGGGGGAAAAAAAAAGAAGAAAGAAAAGAAGAAAAAGACAAAGCTTAATCATTTATCTCACAAATATTTGCAGGTAATCTGTCTCAAATCAGTTTGAATAAAAAGGAAAAATTAGAAACTCACATCTAGAATGCAGAGGTCCTGGAAGAGAAGCCAAAAGGGGAAGTTTCACACCCAGAAAGCACCATGTGGTCACGTCTGTTGTTCTGAAACACTCCAGCATGCCTACAGATTAATTTTATTAATAAAAAAGGTGAGAGTAATAATAATCTAGATCAAGTAACTGAAGTCTACTCAGATGCCAAAAAAAAATGGGTTATTGAATAAGTGAATGCTAATACTACCTGGAAAAAAAAGAATACCTTATTCCTTTTTCTTTATTTTTCACTTCTTTTGTAAATCATTTTAGCCTGGTCTGTCTCAGTAGTAAAACCAGCAAAATAACATTATAAAAATAAATTATAGACCAATCCACTACTTAGAATGGATATAAAACTTGCTTACTGTACTTCTATAACAATTCTATAATGCTGTTTTTCATAATGTTTGCTTACTTTTTTAAAATATTTAAAGTAATTTTGTGAAATATGTTTCCTTTTAAGTCACTGGAATAAGAGAGTCATTTCTTTCTCATGCAAATGTTTCTTTTCTTCCTTGTTTGGTAAGGCTTACAGGCCCAGTATTAACTAACACACAGAATTCTCCAGGGCTTCATTCCTTGGCAGAGACACCTAGGCATAATCCCAGCCCTTAAGATCTGTACAGTTCTTCCTCTTTGACATTTGGGTCCCTGACACAAGGCATTACTTAAACCTGAGTTGCGTAAGTAACAGCCCTGGCTTGGGCCTCAGATCTATCTCAGGGACTAGATTCTTTGCCATTGGTAGGATCATATGTAGTGCAGTCTTACTAACATAAGATCTGGATGGGTGAGCGTGGTGGTTTCACATCGATGGGCAGCTCAGCTCCATTTCCCACTCCTCAACAGAACAGGGGAGAAAATGTGATGAAATACGATGAATTAGGATGAAAAATGAAATATGATGAAATACGATGAATTCAGCCTGGAGAAAAGAAGGCTGCAGGGTGACCTCATTGCAGCCTTTCAGTACCTAAAGGGAGCCTACAAACAGGA
>JAOWBP010058060.1:0-13199 GCA_028571105.1 Tragopan temminckii
TGTTTGTGAAGTCCATCAAAAATGGTTGATCCAGCTACTATGCAAAAATTGGAAGCCGGCTTCGAAAAGCTTCAAAACGCTAAAGATTGCAAGTCTTTGTTGAAAAAGTATTTGACACGTGATGTGTTTGACAAGCTCAAGAACCAAAAAACCGATATGGGAGCATCGTTGTTGGATGTCATCCAATCTGGTAGGATTTTTGCTTATTGTTCTTTAGTTGTTGACCACTAATGCAAATTGATTGTGTGAAATTCAGGTGTGGAGAACCTAGACAGCGGTGTCGGCATCTATGCCCCAGATGCTCAGGCTTACAAGACGTTTGCCGCATTGTTCGATCCAATCATCGATGACTACCACAAGGGATTCAAGCCAACCGACAAACATCCGAAAACCGATTTTGGTGACATCAACCAATTTGTGAATGTCGATCCCAAGAACGAATACGTCATCTCGACCCGTGTGCGATGTGGCCGATCGCTCAAAGGTTATCCATTCAACCCAATGTTGACCGAAGCTGTAAGTTGATTATAAAATGAATAACTATTGTAAAAACTAACCATTTGAATGATTTACAGCAATACAAAGAAATGGAAACCAAGGTCAAAGGTCAATTGGCTACTTTTGAAGGCGAATTGAAAGGCACCTATTATCCATTGTTGGGCATGGACAAAAAGACACAACAACAATTGATCGATGATCACTTCTTGTTCAAGGAAGGTGACCGATTCTTGCAAGCTGCCAATGCTTGCCGATACTGGCCAGTTGGTCGTGGTATCTACCACAACGACAAAAAAACATTCTTGATGTGGGTCAACGAGGAAGATCACTTGCGTATCATTTCTATGCAAAAAGGTGGCGATCTCAAAGAGGTCTATGGCCGTCTGGTCAAAGTATGTCATTTAATTTCTAATGAATTGATCGAATGTTTTCTAATGAATTGTTATGGAATCATCTAGGCTGTCCAACACATTGAACAAAAGATTCCATTCTCACGCGATGACCGATTGGGTTTCTTGACATTCTGTCCAACCAACTTGGGCACAACCATCCGTGCATCAGTGCACATCAAATTGCCCAAATTGGCTGCTGACCGAAAGAAGTTGGAAGAAGTGGCCGCACGATACAACTTGCAAGTGCGTGGCACAGCTGGCGAACACACCGAAAGCGTTGGCGGCGTCTACGATATCAGCAACAAACGACGAATGGGTCTCACTGAATACCAAGCTGTCAAGGAAATGCAAGATGGCATCTTGGAATTGATCAAGATTGAAAAATCTTTGTAAAACTACAAACTAAAAAAATAAGAATAAAAAATTGGAAAAAAGAATTCAAGAGAATAAAAAACCAAGAATTGTCTAACGTGTACTTCTACTTCTACTTTGATAACAAAAAATAAAATATTTTATCATGTAGTCTAATAAAAATACGATAATATTGTAATAATTGACAAAATCTGGCAAAAATTTCAAAAACACCAAAATTTGAAACGCGGTAGAATTCTTAATTTCTAAAAAAGTTATCAAAAATGAAGAAGAATATTCCAATATAATTTCCAGAAATTATTCTCGAAAAAAATGATATCAATAAAAATGATTTAATGAAATTAATTTTTTGTTTGTGTGTTTGTGTGTTTAACCAAGTTTTGGTGAATTTATCCGTGTTGGGCGTTAATAAAAATATGATCAAACTGTAAACGAGCATATGAAACGTATACGTGCATACGGCGGTTTTGTAATTCAATATGCTTGATGATTGTATTATGATTTAAGTGATTCAATGTGCCCTTGCCATATTATCGACGGTGATGGTGATGATGAGACATGCACACTCATCTTGTTTGCTGGTGTGGTATACGTGTTTCTCTCTCTCTCTTCCTCGGTGTGTCATAATTTGTCCGAAGAGCAGATCCTAACACATAACACATTGATGCAATATTCAGGATTCTATCTCAGCTAAAAAGTTAAGATATTTAGCTGTTTAAGATTTGTTTTATGTTTCTCTCTGTAGCTTGGTTTACGAATCTAAATTTGGCCTATAGGCGTTTGTAAGCATTCGTGATGTGTGGTTGTCTGGGGGTTTGTTCAGCAACCGATAATGTTCACAACGCTAAATCAGATCTGGCAATGTTTGCCGCGGCGTGCTGGTTCGTTAGGTTGTTTGTTTGTGTTTTAGTTGGCTGGCATTTTGCTTGCTCTAAATATGCTTGTTGCTTAGTGTGTTGTTATTCAACAAATTTTTCTTTTTGTATTTTTTTTTGACAAATTCAGTGTCTGTAGCCAAGAATTATTCAAAATTATTCACTTAGTTCATTTTGTTTGTGTGTGTGTTTTTCCATTCTTTTCAATTATTCTGGATATAATTCGGAATAATTAGAATTATTTGGAAAATGAGAATAGGAGAATAAGAGAGAGACGTTGGCCAAAGTTTTGTTGTTTATCGTTACCATTCTTCTATTCTTTCATTATTAAATTGTCATTGAATAAACAACAAATGAATAAATGACACGACACCAATGTTCGTCATCGTCGTAGTTGATTGCAAAACTTTACAATAGAATACTATTTGAAACAAAATTAGAGAGAACGAGACCCTTGGAGACGATTATGATCTTGAAATCGATTATATTACCTGGGCACATAACCAAACAAATGATTCCGGTTTTCCAATCGAATCATTCAAGTTTGTTTCGATCTAAATTTCATTTAGAACAATAAAAAAAAAACTTTATCAAGTTGGTTGTTTGAAATGAGTTTGCCTGACTGGCTGTTTGCTTGTCTGAAATATATTATTTTTTTTTTTGTAATTATCACGTTTGCGAAACCATGGTTTTTCGAAACGTTGCCAACGGTTGTTTGGTTGGCTGGTACCGTTCGTCATTTATTATTTTCATTTTACCAAACAGTGAGCCAAGCGCCAAAAAAAATCTAAAAACATTGTGTTATAAACAGAGCATATGAGAATGTCTGCTTGCACTGAAGTGAATTATGGAGAATAGACCAGTTATAATAGAATAGAATGGTGTTCATCATCAACAACATCATCTACCAACACTAACAGAATTACATTCTGTTCTTCATGTTCTGGATAGGAACTGGTTGAGCTGAAATAGTAGGAATAAAATATCTACAGAATGTGAGATACACACAAACACAGACAGAGTGAGAGAATATTCTTTAGAGAAAACGACCTTAAGTTAACATTTGGTTTGGTTGGTTGGTTAGCTGGCTGGTCTATATCGTCAATATGAGACATGCGTTGCCCGTGCTGTCTATAAAAAACACTAGAACCATCCCGAACATATAAAACAACGGTTATTGGGAACGCGCCGGACTATTTCATTATTATTGCTCATTCTCGCACTTGCTCTTGCTCCATTCTCGTCGTTTTAGACAAATTTGTTGTCTTGTTATTATTTGAATATTTTGTTATTGTTTTGTTGATTGATTAATTGTTTAATAAACATCATCAAACATGGTTGACCAAGCTGTTTTGGATAAATTGGAAGCCGGCTACCAAAAATTGCAAGGTGCCGCTGACTGTCATTCACTTTTGAAAAAGTATTTGACCAGAGAAGTTTTGGATGCCTGCAAAAACAAGAAGACCGCTATGGGCGCTACCTTGCTCGATGTCGTCCAATCAGGTATGAATTTCACCTTTTGTTTGTCTATTGTATTTTTGGGTGGTTCCGGTTTCAACTTTCCTATTTCCGTATTATCAAACAATAATTGAATAGAACTTTAATTTAGTTGTAAATTAAATTAAATTTAAAGGTGACTTTGGTGTTCTGCCTACATCCTAATGAGTTTGAGTCATGTTTTGCAATATTGATTAGTTGTATTTTTCAAAGACTGTTAGAAAACAGGTTTAGGTGTGAGCTATAATCAAATATTCTGCACGCAAATTTATATTCAGAGACACTTCCCAACACTTGATTTGACATTGAAAATCTCATACCGGTGTTAGTCAATATGTAAAGGTACAACCAAAATCAATCATTTTATGAGAAAGTGAATGCTTCCTTCTATTTTTATTATATTTCTGGTTAAAAAATACTTAGCATGTGGTAATCCCTTCTCTGTTAAACAATCCTTTCTTTTTTGGTGTTGTTTTTTTAAAAAAAATTGATTTTTCATGCATGAATTCCAAAATTCAATCATCAGGAAATGTAATTTCAAATTAGTAATTAACTAATAGAAACAAAAATCGTTGCATAAAAACAGTGAGATTTAAATTGCATAATGAACGAGTGAATGAATGAATGAAATAATCCATAATAATAATAATGGTGGTGGTGGTTGATGACGGCTCGTCCTGTTTCACTTTGTCTGTTCATCCTTCATGCTTGATGACAGCTTGAAGGCTTGGTTGATTGTTGTTTGGCTGTAACTAAAAATATCTTCTTCTTGATGCATTTTCCTTGTTGATAGGTTTCGAAAACTTAGACAGTGGCGTTGGCTTGTATGCTCCTGATGCCGAATCGTACACTTTGTTCTCTGAATTGTTCAACCCAGTCATCGATGACTACCACAAGGGATTCAAACCAACTGACAAACATCCACAAACTGACTTTGGCGATGTCAACACCTTGGTCAATGTTGACCCAAACAATGAATTTGTCATTTCCACTCGGGTCCGATGCGGTCGATCATTGCAAGGTTATCCATTCAACCCTTGCTTGACTGAAGCTGTAAGTAACCTGGTGTCATGTCAATGCAATTATTAATCAATTATGATGTTGATTATATTACAGCAATACAAAGAAATGGAAGAAAAAGTGAAAGCTCAATTGGCCAGCTTTGAAGGTGAATTGAAAGGCACCTACTACCCATTGTTGGGCATGGACAAAGCCACCCAACAACAATTGATCGATGATCACTTCTTGTTCAAGGAAGGTGACCGATTCTTGCAAGCTGCCAATGCTTGCCGATTCTGGCCTGTTGGTCGTGGTATCTTCCACAACGATAACAAGACCTTCTTGATCTGGGTCAACGAGGAAGATCACTTGCGTATCATTTCTATGCAAAAAGGTGGTGACTTGAAACAAGTATTCAGCCGATTGATTAATGTAATTGTTATAATGTTTGAAATGATTCAATTCAATTCTAATAAGGTTATCTGATCTGATAGGGTGTCAACCACATTGAAAAGAAGTTGCCATTCTCACGCGATAACCGATTGGGTTTCTTGACATTCTGTCCAACCAACTTGGGCACAACCATCCGTGCATCAGTGCACATCAAATTGCCCAAATTGGCTGCTGACCGAAAGAAGTTGGAAGAAGTGGCCGCACGATACAACTTGCAAGTGCGTGGCACAGCTGGCGAACACACCGAAAGCGTTGGCGGCGTCTACGATATCAGCAACAAACGACGAATGGGTCTCACTGAATACCAAGCTGTCAAGGAAATGCAAGATGGCATCTTGGAATTGATCAAGATTGAAAAATCAATGTAAACCACAACCACAAATTAACCACAAACACGCCAACAACATAAAACATTATTAGATTAATTACCAAAAAAAATAATGATAATAATACATATAATGGACATTATGAATTATTAAAATACTCAATAATTATCCAAAAAATATGAATATTTTACCTTAATTCTTATTGATAATAGATGAAGAAAGAGATAAGAACTGCCATAAATATTCTAATGAGAGATAACAAAAAAGATAATCTATTTTGATTGATATCAATTAGATACAAAAAATCAGAAATGGTAAATAATGATAATTAATATTAATTAAAATTGAATTAATCAATGAGAAATAATCAATAAAATTGCAAGATATTTAGAAAACGTTTTTCGTTTATGACATTTATCCGGTGTTCAGGTGCAATTTTTTGCGAAAAAGAATCTGGGTCGGTTTTTTGCTGGTAAATTTATTGTTGTTTTTTATGCGAGACGATTTTTGGTTGGCAAAGAGTTGTGAAGTTGCAGCAATATGTTTGACGCTTGAAATGCTGTCGTCGTCGTATTCTTGGTTGTCGTCATCGCGTGTTAAGATTTTGTTTTCTGCCTTTTCTTCTATAAATAAAACAATGTGGTTTATAATTGCATTGAAAAACAACAAAAAAAATAATGTAAATCTATTCTCGAATATCTTTCCTCTATGAAATTAAATCAAGAAAAAGTGATGAAGAAAAAAACAAAGCAAAAAAATGTTGAACATTTTCCAAGAAAAAAAATTTATCATAAGAAATATCATCCAAGTGTAACCTGTGTTCAAGCCAGCTTCTTCACTACATTGTTTCCTGAATTTTCAAGGAATTAAACGAAATAAAAATTTTTTAAAATAAAATTTAAAAATTGATTGAATCAGTAAGGCCGTTTACTAATTTGAAAATGAATCAACCTTGTTTTTTTTCGTTTCTGATTTCTGGATTTCCTTAGATTAAGAAAATGAGATCAAACTGTATAAGTTTAAATGTTAAAAAATGCAATACAGCAAAATGGGTTATATTGCTGTGTCTGGCGTCACCACAATAAATTGCCATTAAAAGTGTGTGTGTGTGTTTCATTCAAAGTTGTTTTATTATAATTATACGACCAGAAAAAACATCGACTATATTTGCTATTCTTAGAGAATTGTGATGACATCAAGGGATGCGGAATAAATTCAACTAACACTATTTTATTCTCCATCTTGTTAGTGTGAATGTGTGCTTTATCAAAACTAAATTATTATTTTTAATAATTATTTTTAAAAACCTCGAAAAAAATAATTTCTTTGATTTTTTTGCTGCATTTTGTTTGTTTATTCATGTTTTTTTCTTGTTGGTTTCGGTTTGCTTGCAGAACTTTTTTGTTATAATTTTATTTTATTTTTTCTCTCACTTAGAAACTCTTTCTGCACCAATTATTATTTTGTTTATTTGTTTGTTTGTATCTTTTTACCAAGATGTGTGTTTAGATTTTGCAGTGACCCGAAAAAAGTGTGAAATTTTTGTTCCGGTTCCGGTGTTGACCTTGATTTGTGTTTTTTCTGGTCAATATGTCGACCTCTAGCTTGAATTCTATTTTGAGTTCTCATCCAGGTAGTTTTTTCTGGTTTTCGTTGTGAAATGTGCCACAATGTCGATCATTTTATTTGCTGTGTGTTTTGTATAATTGTTTTAGTGAAATCTGGATCAGTGGCCCGTGGACAATATGAAGTGAACTGTAACCTTTGTGGTTGCAATGGTGCATCAGTTCGCTGTGTGAAATGTAATTCGATGGCCTTTTGTATTGGCTGTGACGACATGTACCATCGACACCCAAAAAGGAGACAACATCTAAGACAAGCTGTTGCACTAGAATTTGTAATATTTCTTCATTTCTTTTTTATAAATTAATTTTTTTCTAATAAAACGTGTTAAATAGATTCAAGATTTGGAAGCAAATAAAAATCAACACCAGCCACAACAACAACCTAAACCTCAACAACAACAATATCAAGTTCGAAATCAAAATCAAGTTCAACCGAAAACCAACCAACCATCAACAAATATCAATAGTAAATTTGCTCCAAGCAATGAAACGAAAGTGTTATATCCATGGAGATTGACGCGAACCATATCGACCATTCGGGTGCCGGATAACTTTTGGGCACATCCCTCCAAAATGCCCATTCCACCACCACGACGCAAGAAGAAAACTTTGTCGTTTGCTGGAATAAAAGACACGTTCAAAAAATTGGTTAGCTCAGATGGTCACAATAATCACAGCCAACAACAACATCAACATGTGCCACCCAATAATGATCATATTTATGCAAGCATTCAACATTCACCAAAACAACAGCCATCTCCACAAAACAATCCTTTAATTAATAGAAATATGATGAATGGAGCAAATCCTGCAGCATATCGACCATTACCACCAACCCCAGAAAGTGATCAATTATATGAAAATATGAGAAAGCTATCATTGCCAAATCCTCCGCTTCCGATGAAAAGCAAAGAATTCGCCAGCACAAATGATTTGTCTAGGTTGCCCAATATTAGAGAACATCGTTTTGAACAATTTAGAGGGTCGAGTTTACCAAGGAAAAATTTTTCTTATCAAGATCTCTGCTTGGATCAGGAACAGGATTTCATGTATCAACGAGGTATGATGGGGTCGACTCAATCAGTGTTTCCAGGCGTGTGTGGACACCAAGCAATGCCACCAATGGCATCTCCAATGTGCTACAACATGCATCATTGTAATGGACATTCGCATTGTCATTGTATGGCTTCCATACAACAACAGAGATGGTGCAATCAATGCATGCAACCAATGGACCCATACAACTGCAATGTGAATTCATTGTCGAATTCATTGGAAGAAATAGGCAATCGTCATGATGATGATTTGACAGATGATGAATGCGATGATGATCTCGATACCGGAAGATACTTGAGTCATAGTGCTAAAAATAGAATTAGAAGAGCAAAAATGAAAAGATCTCAATCAACATACACTATGTATGGTAATGAATGCTTTCCAAATTCTAATCTCAATAATCCAGTACTGGACAACAACAAAATGGAACAGAACAGAAAGCTTGTTAGGCAAACATCGCCTACGCCGTCATGCAAATCAACACGATCCAGTGATCGAAAAAGTTCAGAGCGATTTCGTTATCCAAATTCTGATATTTCGGATTCAAGTTCCAGTTCATATTCGAAAAGAAAAAGCAAATTTAAACAGAATTCGGTTGATGAAGAAACAAGCGATGCTAAAATTATTAAACCAACAACCAATGTTGAAAACGAAAGTGATCCTGAGCATGAAGAAGTGATCAATGATTTAGGACAATGGTCTTGTAGATTTTGTACGTTTTTAAATGATTCGGATAAAAACATTTGTGATATTTGCTGTAAGACACGTTTGAAGCCAGCTTTAAAAGCATCTCCCATTCAGCAAACAACTGTTGAACAAACGAATAAATCTAGAAAAGTTTCCATAGACACATCAAATTTAGGTCCACCCAAATCTACATTGAATAAACTTTGTGAACAGCAAACTACAAACCAGGCTTCATCAACACGAAACTTGCAAGACAATAACAAAACAACATCTGATGTTCATGAAATAGTTTTTGATGAAGATTTTATTAGAGAACAAATGCAAATTGAAAAAGAACTTCAAAGAAGAAAAGAAAATGAAAAAAGAATTGCTGAAGAAAATAAGAAATTAGAAGAAATGACTTCAGCGCCACCACCGGCAGCCACCGTAACTAGTGCACCGGAAAACAATGAAAATAAAAATAAAGTTACGACAGAAATAAATGAAGAGAAAAAACTTAAAGAAGAAAATACAAATCAGGCTAAAACAAATGAAACGGAAATTGACCAAGAAAAGATTGTAGCAAAAATTATTGAAGAAAAAATAAATGAACAATTTGGAAAGTTAAAAATAGCAAATGAAATTAACAATAAACATTTGGAACAACAACAGACAAAAAATGAAACGATTACGTCAAATGTGAATAGTACTGATACTACACAATCAGTTCCGGTAAACAGTGTTGCTCAACAGCCAAATGTAAACAATGTCAATGCAACAATGCAGAATGCTGCGGTTGGTGCACCTGTTGGTGGATTCATGCAACCACAACAACCACAACCGATCAACACTGAACCTAGCAATATGATTCATCAAATGAACAATATGAATCAATGTCCAAATGTATATAACCAATATTATCCATTACAACATCAACCAAATGGACAATTAAATCCAATAACTCAACAATGGCAAGCAAATAATCAAAATGCAAATATTTCACCATCGGGACCATTCTTTCATCAACGGCAATTATCTACTGGAAGCAGTAATTCAAGTGTGTATGGCGCTGTTCCAATCAACCCATTACCACCGCCAAATATTTCACCATATTTTCAGCAACAGGTAATTATTTTAATTTATTGTGGTTTTTTAAATTTAAAAAATTTGTGATTTTTTTATTAGAATGATTTATCACGACCGATCATGAATCGAAATTCAAGTTTTGATGATCTACAATCAATGAGCAGTGTGACTAGTGCATCACTGTATTATCCGACAGATGTCGTGTATCACCAACAACCGAAACCTCAAGTTGGATTGTCTGGCGGACAGATAATACAAATACTTCGTCAAGCTGAAAAGAAAGGCTATTCTTCTGATGATCTAGAAGTGGCCATTCAATTTAGCCCGCATTCACCATTAGAATGGTTGGAAGAAAATTGGAAAAATTTGTGCGAATCCGTCATGACAATGTCCAATAATCAAATTTTAGAAATTGAGCGAAACAGTGGAAATAAAAGTTTAAAATTCTCCATGATAACCGAAAAAGATGCCAAAGCTGCTTTACGATTGTGTAAAGGTAACCTTTGGCAATCGGTTGAGAAATGCGTTCAAAGACATCAGGAAAACAAGGTTTTCGGATCGGACACTTTGAAAACGCTAAAACAAATTCCACCATCCAAAAGCAAATCATTTAGCATGAAAGTTACTGGTTTAGGATCTGGAAGAGCAAATAATGATGCTAATAATTACTTCGAGAATGACATCGAAGATGAAAGTGGTTTGAGTGATTATGTCGATGCAGAAAACGATGCTGATTTCATTTCTGAACATTCAAAACTTCCAATGGAAGAATTCTTGTCATCTAATGAACCGTTGAATAATGAAAAAGATGAATTATTAAATTACTTCTTAGAAAAAATTAAAAACAGTGAAAACACTAGACAAGTGGATAGTAATGAACTAGAAGCATTGATTTACAATTGGCAAAATGAAAAAGCAATGATTGATTATGAGAGAGAACAAATGAAACTTAGAGAAAAAGAAAAACAAAAAATGCAAAAGATAATTGATGTCCAGAAAAGAATTGGCGGTTATCTCTCGGACGGAACCACCACTGAAGAAGAGTTGGACAGAGAAGTGGCCCGCGTCTTCCAAAACAAAATTCCTGAATTGACTGGATTGAATTCGGAACGTACGCCAACATTCACAAACGTTGGAGATATTATGGAAATGGCTGGACCAAGTGGAATTCGAATTCAAGATCAGGTTTGTGGTTTGCAATTTCATAAATTCATCAATTGATTTAATTGTTTGTTTTTAGTCAAACCAAAGGAATGGATCTGATTTATCTGTAAAAACATCGGAAATATTTTCCCCGAATAATGAAATATCAGTTGAATCAGTTATAATTGATCAGAACACAACAGATGAAACGGCAACCATCACTCAAGAACATCACAATCATAGTGATGAAGTTTTCGTTTCGCCTGTTTCTCAATTAACTCTTTCTGAATCGGATGATCATTCTGCTGTTGTGACTGTCATCCCTAAACAGCAAACTAAACAAACAACTGAAGAAAATGCAAATAATGATGAGCAATTGAACTCTGAACCAATTGCTCAAACCCGAATCAGTGTCGAAGTGAAACCAGCTCAAGCACAAATCGTCACGAACAAATGCAATAATTTTCTTGGATTAATAGAACCTGTTGCGCATGTTGCCCCGTCTTTCACTGGAACTCCTTCCGTAATTTATATTCCAAAGCGAATTGTGGAAAATGTAATCACCGAAAGCAATCAATTTATTTCTGGAAGTCAAGTCGAAAATATAACTTCCCTTCAGCCAATGTTTACAGGAAATTTTATGGTCAAACAAGTTGCCAATAAGAATGTCGCCTCAGAAAGACCACCGAAGCAAAGCACAAGTAAAGACAGTTTGGCCATGGCCCGGTCATCGTCTCTGGTGAAGCAATCATCATTTGACTCAAACCATAACGAGGTAATAGACCGTTCATCGGTATTGATTAGCTAGCTTAACATTAGTATTTGCATTGCATTGTCTCATTCGATTTAAACAGGATCGTTCGAGACTAAACACAAAACTTAGCTATACGAATAAGTCATTAAGCTTGACTGAGTTGTCATCATCGGTGGGCGGTGCTGATTCGGAATATTCAGTTCCACAAAAGCCAGTATATAGTAAACTGAGAGGAATTGACAAACTCCAAAAGGCACATCTAATGAATTCTGAAAACGATTTGCCAAACAAGATTCGCTTCAATCCACAAACAAGTGGTCATTTGCAGCGAAACATACCAAGCTTCAAGTTGCATAAATCCGAAAGCATCGAATCATATTTACATGATAGACCACCGTTTGATCAACTACGTAAAGAACGTGCACGTTGTTTGATTGTCAACAAACTAAAATCGTTTGAATCAGTCAATTCATCAAATTCATTGAGTGCTGAATCGACTTCAAGCGTGAACACTATTGCTGCAGGGGCTGATCATTTTGGCCAAATGGCTGACAAAGTCCACTTATCCCCAACTCCTAAGCTTGAGGTGCTTAGCCTCAATTTATTAGTTACTGATTTTTGATGTTTTATTTATCAATTTATTTGAATTGATTAATTATTATTTGAATAATTGATTGATTGTTGTTTATTATTATTACAGTCTGTCAATCAATCAGTTGAATCGATCGAATCAGTTGATTACGAAACAAATAATAAATCAATTAGCAAATCAATAGAAGAATATTCATATGATTTTCAATGGGCACGTACTGAATTAGAATGCGAGCTGTGTGCTTCCACCATTCCTGTTCAAGACATTGTCGTTATGATTACTTGTACGCATTATGCTTGCCGTGAATGTATGAAACGTTATTTGACCATTCAGATCAGAGAACGTCAACGTTTGGTGATAACATGTCCATTCTGTGATCAGCCTGACATTAGCGCTGATCAAGATGAACAAGTGTTTGAATATTTGGCCATATTTGATCCATTTGTTCGGCACATCATTGAGCCTGATGTTTATGAATTATATCAACGAAAAGTGAGAGACAGAGCTTTAATGCGAGATCCTAATTTTCTGTGGTGCATCCAGGTAACACAATTAATCAATCATTTTGTAATATTTTTTTTAAAATTAACAAATATGTTAAACAATAGTGTTCATCCGGATTCATCATTCCCAATCCAAAAGCATTGACTGTTATTTGTCCCGATTGTCGATGTGTGTTTTGTCGAACATGCAAAAAGAAGGTATGTTATTATAAACTATATCACACTTTGAAACCTAACATTTAATTGATTTTTAATTTAATCTTTTGCAGTGGAAAAAGCAACATTTGAACATAACTTGTGAGGAATTTTCTGAATGGGAAAAATTAAACGATATGGATTATCTAGAGCAACAGTTGAATAAA
>JAOWBP010058060.1:13299-41093 GCA_028571105.1 Tragopan temminckii
TGAACATAACTTGTGAGGAATTTTCTGAATGGGAAAAATTAAACGATATGGATTATCTAGAGCAACAGTTGAATAAACACTTGAAAGAGTTTGGAATTGGTAAGATTAATTTCATATTGATTATGATGTTGTTAAATTATTAAATGTGATTTAATTTGCTAACAGAATGTCCAAATTGTCATTTTCGTTATCAATTGGCCAAAGGTGGTTGCATGCATTTTCGTTGTACGCAATGTTCATATGATTTTTGTGGCGGATGTTCCCGACCATTCAAATTAGGCAGCGTATGTTTCAAATTAAGTTAACCTGAAAGGGTTAAAATTAACGATAATAATTAATTTTTTTACAGCGATGTTTTCGTGCAAAAGTATGCGAGAGATTGGGTCTGCATGCGCATCATCCACGTAATTGTCTGTTTTATCTTCGAGACAAAGATATAGCTGACCTACAAAAATTGCTCGATGTAATTATCTGTTATGTGTATGAATAGAATTATCTCATTTTAAAAAATTATTGCGCTTTTGTTAGCAAAACAATATTCAATATAAAACTACAGTGGATGAGACCGGTGATAATGCTGGCAAAACAGCAAACACAAGATGCCAAGTGATGGAACAAAAGGAAGTGGATTTTGTAATGAAAGACAAACCGTGCAATCGATATGTCGAAATGGCCGGATTATGCAAGTTAGTACAATGAAATTCTATTTCACAAATTAAACTTTTTTTAACAAAATATTTTTTTTAAAAAGATTACATTACAAGGAATATCTTGGAAATTTGATATACCAAAACAACCTTGATCCGATCCACATTTTTACCGAAAGTGAATTGGAATTAACATTGAAACGTGAAAACATTCGTATTCCATCTAAAATACGTGGTGAAGATTATATTGGCAAATTAAAAGAGGTATGCTCATATTGTTTTGTTAGATTCTCGTTTAATAATTTATTTAATTAATTTTTGTAGTTAATTTTGGAGAAGATTCCACTAGATTTAAAATGAATTCTTTTCTAGGTCTTAATTAATTAATTATTCTTATTAATTAAATAAATGCTCAAATAATTATCCAAGTTGCCCAAATGTTGTGAATGAATATTTAAATCAATGTTCGATAAATGAACAATGACACGATCAATGTTACTAGTGAGGTATAACTCATTTGGTTTATGGAGAAGGCTGATGAAGCGAAACGATCAACGTTGTTCGATGGTTCTGGTTGTTGATCACTGGCTGGCTTATCAGTTGTTGTGTCATTGATGTCATTTTCTTCCGGTTGGCAATCGTTTTCATCCTCACAGGGAGTTTCTTCGCCAATGGCCAATTCTGCATCAGGGTTTACTGTTTGGTCTTCCTCTTGTCCAGCTCCATCTTCCGTAACTGGTTGTTCTTGTTCATTAATTGCTTGATCATCTTGTGGTGTTTCCTCGTTCAATTCAGCATTATCACCTTCTGCTGCTTCACCATCATCCTGATTCAATTCTCCATTTACTTCATTACTTTGAATTGGTTCAAATTTGATTATTTCCGATCTAATATTCATCCAAAAAGTCTTGCCATCTTTAGCCACAGTGGCCACAAACACAAGTTCGTGTATCGATTGATCGCCAAGAAACCAAAATGACGAGGCGTTACTTTTTAGAGCATTATTTGCGTGAGTCCAGGTATCCTAAAAATAAATTATCATAATAATTATGGTGACTATTTAAAGAACCTTTTAAATTAAAGGTAAATTGCAAAGACAGCAATAATAAAATTCTTGCATAATTTAGATAATAAAGGTTAACAAACAATAGTAATAATAAACAGATAACTTAATAATAATAATAATAATAATAATAATTAAAGTGGGAAGTTTTCCTTTAAAGAATGACTTACATCACCTTTTTCTTCTCTATCCTTGCATCTAAATGTTCGACTATCTTTACCATAAGGAACGAATGTACCATCAACGATGGCACTTGCGTTCACAGTACGTGCTTGAACCATAAATCCTCTAAAATTTGTTCGAGGATCAGGTGAATCAAGATGAATATAGACAACTTTTTCATTTGATTCAGGAATCAAATTAACACTTAATCGATAAGGATTTGTCGATTCTGGTTGTGGTTTATTAGCTCCATGTTTTGGTCGCATTGAATGGCAAGCTTCAAACGGTGCACCATTGCTTCGGCAATAAACATGGCTGATCATCAATGTTGAAACAATCAACAAGTTGGTCAATTTGAAACGTATCGACATTTTTTTAAAACAAATTTTTAAAAAATCGTAATGATGTCCAATAGAGAAATGATTCACAACCAGAAATAGGGAAACGAGTGATGAATTAAATTATTATGTTGTTGAAAAAATATTGTTTGCTGCTTATCGGGGGATGAATTGAGACATGTTTGGTGTGTTATTGTGTTTTTGTCAATAACAACTGTATCAACAACTGAGCTAAACCAATAATTCATCATCGTAGTTGTCGTCGAAAAAAACCATTTCCATTTGCCGTTTCCATTTTGGTTGGCTGGTTGTTTGCAACAGTTTTACTTATCTTGTTTTTTATTTTTGTTGTTTAGTTTTTTTCGGTTTGTTTTATGTAGTTGGCTTTATATTTCTAATTAGATAAGTGTGTTCGTATTTGTTTTGTTTCCTTCCAGAGTGCTACTGCTACTACGAATTGTTGTTCATTGGGGAGGAGGAAATCAATAATTTTGATCGCTCGACTAACTAACCAAAGCTGACTCACTAATAACGGATTGAATTTGAACATATTTCAAGGAAATAATCCCCATTTACATACATTTACATTTACAAATACGCATTTACAAAAGAAGAATTGGTTGGTTGGCTGTAATTATGACCATGTATATATCGTTTTATTATATCGTTATTTATGGTTGTTGACTAATTAGTTTTTTTCAAACGTAATGAGCGTTTTAAAACGCCAACCAAACTGTGTTCTATTGTATTTGGACAGTTACAAAACGATTGTGGGATGTTATCAATCATTTTTGTAATGATTGATTGATTTTTAAAATGAAACAAAAAAGATTTAGGTTTAATAACCAGTGGATTAATCTGGAATATGATATCGATGCAATACTAATGTAATATGGAATGGAATTTGTTACCGTCGCAACTGTAAATCCATAATCAAAACTAAAAAATGCTCAAATTTTATGATAACCCAAAAAATGATATAAAAAATGATTTATTTGTTGGAAAATGTTTTTAAGGTTAACTCACTTAAAACTTGACAAATTGTGATCAACATCTAAATAAGAAAATGACAGAGGAAATTGTTGTTGCAAGACCTGTTGAAAGGCGTATGAGTGTGGTGAGCAGGGTTATGGATCTGCCATCAGAAGATGAACCCATCACCAACCATAAACCAGGTAGTGTCCGACTGGCTCAACAGATGACCATTGCTGGAAGTTTTCTTGATTTTGCATTATTTGTTGCCGATGTTGAACATTTAAAATTCATTCTGGATAGTGAAAAAGAACATATCAGATATTATTGGCTCTTAATAATATTGATAACTAGTTCTTTACTACTTCAGGTAAGTAAGAAATCATTTTAATAATTTAAATAATAACAGACATTTATTTTCATCCATAAACAGCTGATTGTGGTTGTGTTGATGTTTATAATTAGCTTTAAAAATCCAAAAAAGACTACCAAAAAAATAGAGATAAGAAATAAAGATGGACAAGAATGTACACCTCAAGATGTGAACAATCCACAAAATGGATGTTCATATGTCCTTAAAATCGATACTCCTATTGAAACTATTGAAAAAGAAGAAAAAATCAGCAAGTTAAACCATGCTGTCATCTGTTTGGTGACTATCATCGCCATCATCAATGTTTTTGTGACGGTTTTTGGTGATCGTTCCAGCATCCACATTAAAACAAAAATGGATCAATTTTATAAACAACACAATATTACAGATTCTATTAAATATTAATATTATTTATTTTATTTTATTTTAAATTTAACAAACTTTATTAATTGATCGATGTTCATAATGCAATAAATTTGGATTGCTAGAAGAATAACAACAAATTATGCTTGTTGGATCGAGCAAACAAGCTATATTTAAAAATTTCTTCATTTCTTTGATATTATCAAATTTGATTCGAAATTTGTCATCATTTTGTGTTTTGAAATGAATCTCCAACAATAATTCATTAAAATAAACATCGATGGTGGAAATCTTTCTCCAATAACCAGAATAATAAGCATTGCTTTTCGAGACAATTATCTCAAATTTGTTCAACGAAAAACGTATTTCTGCTTTGGATAGAACGTTCGAATCTTCCAACAGGGTTGCTTTCATCGAAATCATCTTCAATATATTCATTTAAAGATGCTTTTCTTTATTAATAAATAAATAATCAATCAGCCGGTTGAATGATGATGAGCTTATAACAAATTAATGTGCTGTTTATTAAATTTGTGGAAAATAACTAAAGTCCAACCAAATTATGACAATTACGTTTGTTTATGATTATGATCATAACCGATCACGTAACCGATTACGTGTTTCATTATTCATCAAAAAAAACATCAAAAATGTGTTGTTTTAAAAGTGTGATAAATTATTTTGCCTCAAGTCAAAAACATCTGCAAATGTAAATGCAATGGCTGATTATATTTATGCGCGACAAAGTGTCATTGAAAAAATAAATTACGCGCCACAAAAACTTGAAATTTCGAGAAAAATCTCGCAAATTCACCCGGCCAAAAATAGATGGCGTAACTTGTGCATTGTTTTGTAACATGAGCCACATTTTGTTGTTTGTTATTGTGCATTTTTTTAAAATTTAATATTTTTCATCCAAATTTAATAACTCATGGAAAATCAAGATGATAAGCCGGATGTTATTCCGGAAACTAAAGAACATTTGATTAAAAATGATAATGTCAAAATTGAATCAGATGATCAGCATGATGACGAAATGAAGCCAATTCAAAGTGAAACTAAATTAAATCCCGAATTGGAATACAAAGATTCTGATAAAAAATCGGAGAAATCACCAGAATCATTGGAAATTGTGAATTCTGCTTTGAATGCCGGAGCATCTGTTATCATGGCCAATGATGCCAGTGATGATCAAAGTTTGGATGAAGGCGAAATCGTTGATGATGACGATGACGACGACAACAATCGTGTTGAAATCGGATTATTAACCAAGGTTTGTTTCTCACAGTGAATTAAAATTTCAATTTAAAAAAAATGTCTGCGTGATTTGACAGGATAAAAAACTATGTGATGAAAGTGGATCATTTAGTGTTTTGAAGAAGACGACAAACTTAATACTTCCAAAAGAAGAAAACTTATCTGAAGATGATTCAATGGGACCTAATGGACAACAACGTCAAAAAAATGTTTTACTTAAAAAAGATAATTCAGAAGAAATCGAATCAAATTATAGCGATTGGAGTGAAAGTGAAGACGATGAGTTACTTAAAGGTGAACCTATGCAAACTGAAATTGATAATGATAATGAAGTGACACTAATCAAAGGTAAACATGGCTTTCTCATTATCATTTCATAATTTTTTACACATTAATGTTTTTTTAATAATTGAAAATATATAGACGACACTGATCTTGAGGCAATAAGTGATGATGATTTTGAATCAATCAATGAAGTTGTATACAACAAAACTGGTGGTGGAGAATTTGAAAAATTATTCCAAAAAGAAGGCTTCAATCAAATATCAGACAAAGAACAATTTGAAGAGATAAGCATTTTAGATACATTAAAGATCGATTGGAAAAGTTTGATAACGGAAAAGTCGATCGATCAAACAAACAATGATGACCAAAATGAAGCCAAACTCAAAGAAGATATGGACAAAAAAGCTCGAAGTGACCAATTTAGGAAGAAAAATTCAACAATAGCAATGTTGAATAGAATTGGATTCAGTCATCGATTTGCTGGCGAAACGATGACCAAATCAATAAATAAATATTTATCGGATAATTTAGGGGAAGTTTATCAGCCAATGTTACATCCGATACCAGCATTGCATACATTTTATAAAAATAAACATAATCAAAACGAACACATTCTAGGGCCTTCAAACGGACCGAACGTTGTGATGAGTGGAGACAAGGATCGTTTGTTTCACGAACTTGTAAATTATCCATTTTTATAGAATTTTGTCTGTCCAATGTTTTTTCTCTTCAGCATTCATGAATAAGTAACAAGAAAATATATCGATCGATCTATATTTTTATAATAAGAACTATAATTTGTATAATGTTAAATTTGATTCCTATTAATAAATTATGATTTACAAATACATCAAAAGTAGTTTCTCTCATTTTCTCAAAAAAGAAAGATGCAAAATGCACTTTTGATAAAAAGAGAGAGAAATCTTGACCATCGGATAGTGATATAGTGATATTGAAGGTCGTTTTGCCTTCTTGTATAATTTTTTCTCGCCCAAAAAGCAGTATTTAATTCATTGTCCATGTTTTTGTGATTAGGCAGTTATTCATTATTATCGCTTAATTATTTAGTTAGATATTTCATACACATGATTAGAGATCCAAAAATAATAATAAAACTAGTCGACTTTGTGGTTGGAACAACTTTCTGAATCAGTTTCACTGTTTGTTTGTTTAACACTTTCGTTTTTTTCTCGAGCATCAATGTTCCTTCTGATAATTGATTGAGTGAATGAATTAAAAAGTTTTTTGTTTTGTTGTTATTAAATTATATTTGGAAATGTTCCGAAAATTGTCATCCGTTTTGGCAGTTTTGTATGTTGTTTTGGTGATATTGGTTTTGGAAAGCATTCTTGCAACGTATTTGCCAATTAGTAGTTATTATACAAAACCATCTGCCGTTACACTATTCCGGCCTGCCATACAAAAAACCATTTTTTATCCACCGCCAACCACCGTGCTTACGTCGGTAACTTATCACCATCCGGTTCATTTATATCCATGTGGATATCACGTTTCACCTCCTTCGCCAACAGGAGCCAAAGTTTATGTTTCACATTGCACAACTCCATTTGCCAAGCCATTAGTTACGTTTCCAGCTAAAATATGGAAGATAAAAGTTCGTAATGGCCAAAACAAAACGGAATATGTCTATAAATCACAATTAAAATGGTTTAAACCATATTGGAGTTATCAGGGCTCCATTCAACATTTTCCAAAAAAGAAAGATCAAGAAAAAAACAAAGAAAAAAGAGGAGATGAACTTGAAAGAGAATCAGATCCGATAGAAACCACCACCACCAAAGCACCAAACATGAAGAAAAAGAAGAAATGAATCAATTTCATACAGCACACATTATCGCCACTCTTTAAGAGATTGATTATTGATTGTGACTCACACGCAACATCACTTTTTTAGATTTATAATTCACAAACACAAACACACACGCACATTCAGATTAGATTAGAAATTTAGTAAGTTCGATTACAACAACAAAAAAACTCAAACCACGATGCCTTATTCCACTGGTTGTCCATTATTGCTGATATTGGCCATGTTTTTATTGCAACCAATTGTTTCGTTTGATATTTATGTGATAACTAATGTTAATGTGAGCGGTAATGGTCCTCGAATCCATCCAGCAATGACACATCCTTTCCATCATTGGATGATGCAGAATCCCAATCAAATTGCTCAAGCAATTAGTCAAGTTAAATTGAATCATCATCATCAAGCATCACCATTACAGCAACAACAACATGAACAACAAATCCAACAGACCACAACACCCGAATCATCGTCATCATGGCTGAAAAAAGAATGGCTTCAAAAGTCAATGAAAATATTGAAACATTGGAATCCATTAACATGGCTTATGAACAGTGGATTACCAGTTGGAACACAACCAATTAATTCTGGTTATGTTTATCAACGTGGATCAACATTCATTTCTAATTGGCTTGGCAACGAATGATCAACAATCAACAAACACAAATAAGTTTTTAGACAATTATTTAGTTGAATTAGTATTATTTTGACATGAACAAATATTCATAACCAAATAATTAATGTTTCATCAAAATTTATTAATTATGATTAACATTAATTATAAATAATAATTTCAAAATTTTTTTATATAAAAGAAAGACAGAAAGTTATTAAAAATTCAAAAGTAAGTTCTCTGTGTGTGTTTTTTGCATTTAAAACATTTTCTTCTATAACATTTTTTAAAATTCGTTAATTTTTTAAAAGTCCAATTAGGATTATTTTTTTTAAATATTTGTTTAAAAATAATTATAATTAATATTTAATGAATGATTTTAAATTGCATTTATGGACGTGTGCTGCTGAAATGTGTTTGGTTGGTTGGTTGAGAGAGAGAAACAGAATTATTTCCAAATTCCGAAATCGTTTAAAACTTCTGTTAGAAAGAGAGAAAGGATTGTGAGTATGCAGGATTATAATATAAACGAGAAAAATGAGATCTCGTGACTATATTTTCATTTTGCAGGAAGATATTATTGCACTAATTGTTCGACACCTGTTGGACTGTGCTGATTGTTAAGCACAGCAGCAGCTGCCGGAACATTCGTAATCAAAGTGTCGATTCGGTTTTTCAATTGTGTAAATATTCTGCACACGCCAGAGATTCTTCCTTCCAATTCTCTTGGTATATCGACATCGACACCATTTCTTAATCGTTCCTGTAGCTCTAGAAATGGTATCTCTTCAATCAATATGCGTTGATGTAAAGCGGCAATTTGTTTGGCATCTTCATTAGTCACCAAATGTGGACAGAATTGTTGTTTACGATGGAACCAATCCATTTTGCCCGATATCATGCGCAAACAATCTGTGGCATCGGCAATTGATGCTTCAGCATCTTGATGATGGATTGAACATTTATGAATGAACGGAACATTATTGGCCAATATTGATGGCTCCAAAATATCTTCAATGGGGCTTGGGGTATTCAATTCCGGTGGACTGGAATCATTAGATGACAAGACATTTCGGTCAAATTGTTGTCTATTATTAGCCATTCTCTTTTTTTTGATTATTGATTGAAAATTGACATCAATTAAAAGCTAGATTGTTGTTAATGTTATGTAATAAATATATTATTTTTTGTGTTGATTGTTGTGTTCATTTGACAAATTCAAACAACAATCAAATTCAATCTAGAATGTCTGAATGAAACGGCAGCGAGCAACCAAATACAACCAAAAAAACAAAAATGAAATCGAGAAAAAGTTGTATTGTGTTTTTGGTAGAACAATAGTTTGTTTGTTTGTTAGTTTGGGGGTCTTGCGATGATTATGATATTTTGTGTATTTGAAGAATATATTATTATAATTAACAATGAGATTGTTGTTCATGTGATTGTATTATTATATTTTTTTCGATGTAGTTGTAATTTTGGTGGATACCAGAGATAAATTTGGTGTAGATGGTGTTTTACGGTGATGAACACAAACACAAAGATAGAATGAGATTGATATAGATTATTTTCGGGACACAAGCTTTAGCCGAACAAAAATCATTTAATATTAAAACTGCACAATTAAAAGCGAAAAAGTTGTATGGTAGAAAACACGAGAACAAAAAACAAGCAACGGAATATGATTGTTGAAACGTTCTTGTTTACAGATGTCAATCCCGTGTTGTTGTTGTTGTTTTGGTTGGAAAATTTTTAGTTTGTGTGTTTGTAAATAAAATAAAAGTGCATGTGAGCAAAATTTGTCGGTAGCACAAATGATGGGAAAAATATATAAAAAAAGAGTGAGGCAAAGCAAAAAAAGAGTGTGTTAGCAATCTGGTTTTTTGATGTTGAACAGTGTTCTCTGCTCTTGTTGGTGTTGGTGCTGGCTGCCAAAAGATTAAAAAACTAACATTGAAAAAATAGTTCACTCCTGTTTAAAGAAATAGAATCCAATGTGTTTACGTATGTGTGTGTTTGTATCTTCTGTTAAAGATCTTCAAAGTTTATAATGAAGGGTGAATAAAATGATGATGAAATAAAGGATTCTTGTTGTGGATGATGCTGCCATCAAAAATTCGTTTTTGTCATGGTCGTTTGATGATGATTAAGATTGTCTTATATATTGTGGCACTTGGGACCCAACAAAAACAGAACTAAACAAATAAAATGTCTTGCTTAAATGTCAAGTTGATTTTATTATTTCAATTTTGTTTTGTTCAGTTATATTGCTGTTGACAGCAATGAATTCTATGAATGAATGCATGAATTGAATTGAATGCTGCCTGGTTGGATGGTATTTTCGCAGTCACCAATAATATTATTTCTCTAAATGGAACAAAGAACAAAAATATAGAATATAATTTTATGGAATCTTGGCAACAAGATTTCTTTTTAATGTTGCACCAAATGAAAAAAATAGAAGAAGAATGTTCATTAAACAAAATGAATTGTTTTTTTGGCCAAATAAATTATTTTTTGTTTTTATTTTGGAACCTGTATGTTGTCCTGAAGCTCTATTAAAAATCACACAGACATACGCACACACACACAAATTGACACAATTATGAGCTAATTTTTGGTTTATTTGTTCCAGTTTTGTAAATAACAATTTATTTTGGTTCAAATTTGAGTTTTTATGAGTATGCGTTTTCGCTGGTTTCTGGTTTTTGTTACTGGTTATTATTATTTTCAAATTCATTCAATTTTCAAACAAAATAGCAGATGTTGTTGAAATGACGACGTAACGTGTTTATGGTGTTTTTGATGCAGAATTTTTTTGTAAGATTAAAACGAAAACACAATTGTTTTGCATAGAATTCTATTCTTGTTGTTGATGTTGTTTGTTTTGGCGAAAGAATTACGCCTTGCCAAAAAAACATGCTTTGAAATAGACGATTAAACAGGAGAATATGCCAACAGGCAAATTATTATTATTTATAGAAGATAGAAGATAAAAACCGTTTTGTACACAAAACAAATAACACATAACACAACAACATTTCATTCACAACAACAACACCAAGAATCCAATAACATTACAATTCTGCTAGATTCTTTTATAGTTTTTGGCGCAGACGTTGTTGTTTGTTTGCTTGTGCTATATTTTGTTTTTTTTTCACAGTGAAATCTTGTTCCGCATAGATAGCGCCATCTAGTGTTTTGGAAATAAAATTTTTTGGTTTTTTTAAAATTGAGCAAGTTGAATGACTTGTAATTATGAATTTTTTATTTATATTAAAACGTCTCGTAAAACAAATAAAATTAGAATTAATAATTAAAATTATTAATAGTTTGTATTAATATTAATTATAAAATGAACTTATTAAATACAAATTTACAAAAAAAACAAGTGAATGAACAGACGGCAATTAAATGATTTTGTCATTTGGTTTTAGATAGATTTGATTAGATTTGTCTGTTCAGATTTGTAAATAATGATTGATTGATTGGTTAGGTTGATGATGAAGATAATAGCTGATCAATGTTATTTATCCATGGATAATCATTAGGGCATCGTTGACAAGTTTTAAAGAATCTCGAACCAACTTTATCACCTTTCCTAAATTTAACATGACAAATGTTTGGTGTTAAACATTCAGCTTGTTGTTGTTTTTTACTGAATTCATTAGAACATTGCCATGGCTCAAATTGATCGATGCGATCTAAATTGATTGGATTTTGAATCCATCGTAACAGCTGCCAATTGGTAACAAAGTAGACATCACCTAGTTTCAAAACTTCGTCTATAAATCTCAAGAATCCAGCCTTGTGGTGTGCTGTCGTGAACCAATTGCTTTGATAAAACAATCCGAATGGTGCTCGATTAGTATCATAGTGACGTTTGAAGTTGGTCATAATCAATTCAAAAACTCCTTTCTCATCTGCTGGCGAAGTGCAGCTGTTTCCCATTGTGCATCGACCTCCACCCATCAAATCGTGCCACATGATTAATCCTATCTCCCATAGACCTAAATCAAATGAATATCATGGTAATTAATTAATTTTCATTGAACCAAATATTATTTTTTTGTTGTAAAATTTTGAGAGATGTAAGATAATAATAAAACAAAAACGTGTAAAAATTGTTGGCTTACCTGGATAAGAACGTGTTGGACAAGGAGTTATCATGCAATCGTGTTGTATGCCAAAGTCGAGTGTGTATGGCCAATACGGCGGAGCATTATCAAAAATCGAAATGGAAGAATCATAAGTCATGTTAGCGTCCATGAGCATCTGAAATTGTTCATCGCCACCGATTTGTAGGAATGGTGCTCGCATTCCTCGGATTTCATTACGCGGTATTCCAGCAAATTTATGTAATATTTCCCTTTGGCCTGCAATCTCTCTGTACCAATCTTTTGCGGAAAACTTTTCACCATAGCTGTGACTGCGTTCATAAAAACAATAATCATAAATAAGAATTAGGAATGATTATTGAAAAGACATTATGAATGTAAAATTCATACGTGATAGAATGTGATGCAATCTCATGTCCCCTCGCATATAACGTTTGTACTTTTCCATAATCGGTCCATTCATGTGATACAAAAAACGTGGCTTTGATTGGACATCCGTTAGGATTAGTTCGGCTAGCTTTGCTTCTATCAAATATTTCTTGATATAATGGAAAGTTGACGTCATTGACTGCATCATCAAATGTCAACAATATCATTTGTGGTATTTCTTTTCGCTTAAATCCATCTAAATAATAATGATGATGATGATCATAATAAGATTTAATTAAATATGAATTAACATGCAATACGAGTGGTTGGTTGGTGTTGAGGCTAACTGTCTATAAAGATAATGGCATGAATTACACTTACTTGGCGCTTTCACTCCCGGGCAAAAACATTTCGGTAGCCTACAGTTTAATTTTGGATCACATTGCTGATGGTGTGGTACATCGTTGTTTGGTTGTAGGACAAAATTGATTGATTCCTTGACCACTGAATAATTATTATTGGTCATCATCAATGTGCTTGGTTTCTCCGTAACCGGTATGATAGTGGATGTTGTTTTAGTTAAAACTTCGTTATTATTAGATTTATTATTTGAAAATAGTTGATACGTGGGTGTAGTTTTAGTGTTTGCGGCTGGAATTCGATTTAATGTTGGCTGTTGTTGTTGTTCAAATCTGTATGACCTTCGAAACTCAGGCACATCCAATGTGGTGGCAGTGTTTGTCGTGTTGTTAGTGGACGATGGCCGTGTTTTCACTCGTTTTTCACTGATTTGACTAGCCTGCATTGAATTATTTTTCAAAAGAAAGTCTTCAGATCTGATAGTGAATACTTCCAATGTTGTTTTAGGTCTGATAGGATTTTGTTGTTGTTGCTGTGGTGTTGTTTGTGAATCAAACAATGCCGGTGTCGTGTTGTAACTGATCAAACGATTAAGCTTTTCTAAATTCTTGGAATTTGTTTGATCACGATAAGAATAGAATATTATTTGTGAATTTTGATTTTCTTTAGAGGTCTTGGTTATTGGTATAGGAAAGTTTGTTGTTTGCTCCATTGACGATGAGGGTGAGGAGAATCTATTTAAGGATTTATCTTTTCTTTCTGCCGATGAGGTTGAGGAAGAAGAAGAAGAGGAGGAGGAGGAATACTCATTTGGATAAGAATAGATTGGAATTGGTAAACTTGGCAATAGGAATGATCGACGTTGTTGTTGCTGGTTATCATTGACGCTTGTATTAGTTTGATATAAAACTTTTTGCTTATATGTTGGGAACATTTGATAAATGGAATCGTGATTTTGATTGAATAATAATGAAGATGATTTCATTCTGGGCTGAAACAAATATTTGTTGTAATCGCCAAATGAATCGACACCAATATTCTTGAATCGAGTCAACAACTGATAACCTTGGTCAACTTTGGTTTGTTTGCGCGGCTCAAATTTATTGTATGATTTACTATGCAAATCAAAATTATTGTTGTTATTGTCAAACAACATTGCCAAACGAGATTTGAGTGCGTTATTGTTGTTGCTGTTGGCCGTGTTGATTTCATAATTCCATAAATCTCGTTTATTTAAATAATCATCGTTATTTGTATCGGCAACAAATGTGATCGTTTCTAAATTATGTTGTGTTGGTTGTGATGGCTGAGAATGTTGGTGGTGATTTGTAGAAGCATTATCTTCATCGTTGATCGATGCTGGCTGAAGCATTTTTCGTGGTTGATGTTTTTGTTGTTGTTGTTGCTGTTGTCCATATTCAAAATCATGTTTGTTATTGTTTTGGTCTTGTAGTTGATCTCGTTTCTCTTGATTATTCTTGTTGTTTTCTAGATTGTGTTGCATATGTTGTTGTTGTAGTTGACTAGTGGATTCGATGCCTTCAAAATCTTTTAACTGTTTCTTAACAATGTTCAAGCGTGGGAGTAGATGTTCCGGATAAAGTTCTCGTGGTTGTTGTTTAGTGTTTTCACCGGCAACATCCGTAACAATAGCAACAGCATCAACACTTCCACGACGACGACCAGCATCATCGTCCTCATCATCAGTAACAGCATCATCTTCAACAAGCTCATCAACATTAGCAACATCATCCTGTTGTTGTGGCTGATGCTGTTGTTGTAGTTGACCTGAATGGGACAACATTTGCGAACCAGCATCCACCACGGACGCATCCACCGAACTTTCATAATCTTTTTCATCATTATTATTTAGATTATCTTCATTCAACAATTCATCATCATCGAATTTTACTACATTTTTGTTGTTGTTGTTGCTGGTTGCTGTTAGATCACATTCTCCAACATCACCACCAACACTACATTTTTCGCTATTATTATTTTTCTTCATAACTGTTCCGTATTTATAGTTACTGCCGCTGCTGCTGTTGTTGTTGCTCGAATGATTATGTCCATTCATTTTAATGGACTTTACATGATTCTTCTGTGGTATATAAAATATACCCGAAAAATGCATTATATAAATCCAGAAAAAATAGCAAAAAAAAGAAAATGAATTATTATTATTGAGAAATATAAAAGAAAGCCCCAAAAAGATTTTGTGAGCTGTTTAGATTTAAAAAAAAATAAAATAAAACGCCCAGAACTGAAATGGCGTTCCAACATACCTGATGTATTGAATTGGTTAGTTGTTTAGAATCAGATGTTTTTAATTTAACCATTGTTGATGGTTGATGTTGATAACCGATACGATGATGGTTTTTAGCGTGATCCGAAATACCATTGGTGCGCTCTATCAATGAATATAATCCATTTGGACTATCATGCACGTACACTTCTCCATTTGTATCAACGAATGAAGCAATTGATTCATCAAAATCTGGATTATCTAAATCATTTTGTGAATAATCAAAATCGATTGATGTTGATGTTTGTGGTTGTTTGTTGTTGTCCAAATTTGACCCATTTTGTCCCTCGATATTCATTTGTTCATCTTTATTAATATTCATCTGTTGCTGGTCTTCTGCCTCCTCCTCCTCATTCACGTCCAACATTTCATTGGCAACCTTTTCTACATTGTTGACTTTAAGCACAACGATATTATTGCCATTGTTAAACATTGTCTTATTCAATTCTATTTTTTCGTTGACGGTGTTTTCATGATGTGTTGGCTGTGTGGCTTGATTTATAATGGCCGTACAATCAACATTTTGTGGCCAATCACAGGTTTGTAATTCTGAACTGAAATATAAACCACCGGTACATGTTTCATGTAATGGATCACCAAACACGCACACATAATATCTTGAACAATCTTCTTTATCGGCAAAATAACCGAATTGTTCCGGGCAAACAAATGTTGGTGGCTGTGGACGTTGATGATGATGATTATTATTGTTGTTATTATTTGCAATTGGCGGTGGCATGGTGGTGCTGGTGGTCGTCGTAGTCGTCGTTGTTGTGGTGGTGGTCGTGGGAGATGATATTGCGGAGGAAGATGATGATGGAAAATATATCGAAGGCGTTCGTCTTCGCTGTTGTTGTTGATGATCATCATCGATGGTTAAATGATAATAATTACGTCGATCATGATCACCGTTATTGTTGGCGAATGCCGTTGTTGTGGTGGTGGATGTTGTAATGATTGGTGAAGCATCTGTTTTAGGTTCTGTCAAATCATCTTTTCCGTTCTTTTTCTTGTTATTTGATTTTGTCAAATCAATCAAACGATAATGATGGCGATGATGATAGCCATTCAAATCTAAATAAGTAAACCGAAAAAAATTATAATTAATTATAATTTTAATTAGTTATTGTTATTAATATTAATAATAATAATTATAATTGAAAAAAACTAAGATCTGGAAAATGAATGATCGAGGGATATATCCGATGGATATATCCAGGCAGACTTTTCGGTCTTCAGGCCAATACACACAGACAGATCAACCACCATTGTGTGGTCGTCAAAGAAATCTATATCAAATTATGATTAAAAACAGAACACAATCAAACTTGGTTGGTTGATGGTTTTGACAGTCAGTCATGTTTTGTCTTGTCCATTTAAATAACAATCGAACAATTGTTCGCCAAAAAGCGATTTCCTTTATGTTATTTTTTGTGGTCTGAATTTTTCCTATCATCAAATCTTGTGATTTTTTATATTTTTTTACTTGTTCTTATTGATTACAAATTCGCATTGTGTTTAGGATTTGTGAATTTTTTGTTTTTTGAAAAAAAAATAGAATCATAAATCTTGTTTGTTAACAAGCCGACAATTTATATTTTGTGAACAACTAAAAAAAAAATTACAAGCTTGTACGTGGTGACACGTGTGCTAAAACAATTCGATACACACATGATTATAGAAAAAAAGAGTTAATCCATGAATGGTCAATTTCAAAAAATCGGTTAGAAATACAATTGATTTTTGATTTTTTGTTTGTTGATGTTTATTCGAGCGAGATAAATTTGTAATAAACACCCAGACAAGAAAATATAGCATCGGACAATTCTTTTTTGGAAACAACATCTCACTGTGAATGTGATTGTGTGTCGAAAGAAAATTATACAACAGAAGCTTTAACAACCAAACAAAAAAGGAGACAAGTTGTATGTAAAAAAAAGATTAGGGTCAAATGCAATCGATAAATCTTCTTCTGTGTGTGTGTGTCTATATACAAATATAAAAGAAAGTCGAGACCGCTTGACAGGTTTAAAAAATATATAAATAAAATGAAATGAAATTTTTTTTTGAAAGTTCAACTTGTGTGCTGTGCTGTTGTTGATGGAATAATAAGTTTAATTAGAATGATCATTTATTATTATTATTCAATTGAAAAGACATTCCATACCGGTTGACAAGACAGAGAAATAATGTTTAATTTAAAATTTTTTTTTTAAAATATAATCAAATAAACAAAGTTGCCCAGAAGCAATATTTTAACAAATCAAAACGGATATCCGTCATTTTATTTGGTGTCTTGGTTTTTTGTTTTTTAAAAAAGGTAAAAAACGAAAGAAAAAAATTGAATTAAAAAATAGCTTTCCGGAAAAAATCTTGCATCTTTTAAATTGAATTTTTTTAGTTAACCACAACGATAATGAACAATTCATTGTTTAAAACATTTATTTATTATGATAATACAACTGAATTAAATTGTATTGATCAAGTACAAATGATTTTAGCATTTGGTGATGTAGCATCTTCACAAAAAAAAGAAGAATTGAACACGAAACTAACAGGTTTTTTGCCATTATTTGATTATTATTAATACTATTTTGGGTTAATATTTTATTTTTTGATTTATTATGTTGAGAACTTTTTGTCTATAAGACTTCTCACGAATCGATTTTCCGTTTAGTGTCGTGTATACAAATATGATTCATACGAATCGTATCAAAACCAAATTAACAAAAAGAAATATATTTGAAGATTTGATATGATAGAACCATAATAATAATTGATAAATTGTGTTCATTATTAATTGATGATTGATAATTGTAAACATGGTTGGCGCACCACCACCAATATCTGTGAGTTTCCCTTGGTAAATATGAATGGAAAAAAAGTGAGAGATACACCAATCAGATCAAAAAAATGAGAAAAGCAATCAATAATAACTAAAGATAGAATGTGTCTATGAGAGAAATGACCATCGAACATGATAAATGGATGAAATAAGAATATGCCCCTTTGCACACTAAAAAACAAAACAAAACTGGTGTGCGTGTGTGTTAAATAACCTTCGCCCTTCGCCAGATCAAAAAAAAACAAGCCCAACTCATGGATATTAATTTAAAAAAAAAGGAACAAACCAAGCTCGAAATTCATTTTTGTTTTCAAGATTAATTACCAAAAAAAAAGAAAAGAAAAACAGAAAATAAAGTGCAAGCTTTTGGTGAATGGTGCCAGCAACAAGTGCTACAACAAGAGCAATGTTGTTGTTGTTTTTAGTCATAAAAATCAAGCAAATAAATAAATTGTTAAAAACAGCAACAACAAAACCATGGTAATCGGATTTGTAAAACAGGCTCATATTCAACAGTTTGCCTCCGATATCTTTGGGAAAATTTTTTTCTTGGTTATTTAACACACAAATTCGATCCATCGAAATTGATGGCACAATTTAATTTGACCACAAATTAATGAGTAGAAAAAATGACGGAAATTCATCACAAATTGACGGAAACAAAAAAACTGAATATTTTTTCCATTAGATATTTTTAATGATCAAATAAATTTGAAAAAAATAAGATTAAATGCAGAACAAAAATGTGTCAACAATAGCAAAAAAATGACATAAATTCAATTGAAAAAAAACGAGGAAGAAGAAAAAAGATGATATCTTGTTTTTTTGAGATTATGGAATAATTTGTCTTTTTTGGATTGTATTTCATGGAACTGAAATGTTTTATTGTGGTGGTATGGTGATATGGTCGTTTTTATGACCAGAACCCGACCTAATACAATGCCAAAAATATGGCTTTTTTATGGTTGATGATGATATATTTTACCATGATGATGCTTAGATGCTTATCCTTATTGATCGTAAATGTGGTATCTTTGTTTTTCTCGTTTGTGCGTGTATGTTTTCTATCTATGATGATCATAATTATTATTTATTGTGGCTATTGTGTTTGGATGCTACATTTATGACCACCAGCATTGGAGACCACTAAAAAAAAAGTTTCTTGAAATAACTTATCTGAAGAACGAACGAAAATTATGATCATGGTTGGTTATATAATAATTAAACTATAATTAATAATCTACAATAAATTATGGATGATCTTTGTTGAATCACCTGAAGCATGCAAGCATCTGATGGTCTGGAACATGAAATGGTTGTTTTCTTGTTGGAAATATGAATTTTCATCAAACATAATTCAAATAGAATTTCAAAAAAACGAAATTGTGTTGGATCTCCAACAACAGAACACCAAAAGGTGAAATTTGTGTTCCTGTCACTAAAGGATTGAAGATGAAATAATAATGTGGATGCACTATAAAAACGATTTGTGATTGGTCTAGATTTCGTATTATTATTATGATGTCCAATAGATAAAAAAAACAAGCAAAAAGCAGTTTGCAAAACAATATATTAAGTAAGACACTTGTTGCTGAATGTACAATCCAACATTCAAGCTGTTAAGCACAAAATGTCGTTTGATCATCCTAATGATGATGAATTCGACAATAACAATGCTGCTTCTGCAATAATAATAATGATAACAATTTTTTTGTCAGAACTGAGAAGAAAAAAGGATGTGAAAAATAAAAAAGAAATAGAGATTGGATCCATTCATTTGACATGCAATTGATCCATTCATCCATCCATAACAGCGCCTTTTGCTTGCAACGAGAACAACACAATTTGGGAGAAATATAACAGTTTTTTTCGGAGAAATATTGAAATAACAGCAAAAAAAAAGAAGAGAGAAGAGTTTTTCCGTTCAAAAGTAAGCGCGTGCATTTTTTTAAAAAGTAAAAGTTAATCGAGGCGTTGGGCACCTAAAACGATCATCAAACAATCAAACAACAACAAATAACAAGAGCAGTAATAATGATGTTTGGTGTATTATTTATTTTTTTATATAATAATTGGTTGCCGTCTGTTTACCTGGAAGTGTCGATCTTATTTTTTTTAAAAAAAGGGTTTTGTTTTGTCCAAGAACAATGATTTTGTGTTCTCGTGTTTTTCTTTGTTCTTTACCGGAAGATGTGGCGTGTTTGTGTGCAAAACAAAAACAGTACAACCCTTTACCTTTACACTGTTTAGCTATTCATGAACTTTGAAATAAATGTTTGTTAATGTGTTTTTCACCCTGAACAACAAGAACAACAAGAAGAAGAAGAAAAGGATTAATCCAAGGAAAACAGTGAAAGTGAAAATGAAAAAAGAACAGTTGACAAATAAAAAGTTGAATGATAAATTATATCCGAATGTTGTTAATGATTATGATGAATTGTATGATGTGATGAATTATTTTAATGTTTTTGTTGTTGTTGTTACATTCGATTTTGAATTAAATATTTCGCTTTTTTTCTTGTTGTTTTCTTTTGTTTATGATGATGGAACAAAGTTATAAAGAAAAAAGTCAAATAATAATATTTGTCAACGCCTTGTCCTTTTCGGCTGATGCTCGCTGATGGATGGATGGGACAACTGATTACTAAGATGATGATGATGACCACTGGCCATATAGCTAGAAGTATGATATCCCTACGCAACCAATTAGATGCATGTAATTATATTTAAATTAAGCTAGCGTCAATGATTATGACGATGCTTTCTAGATGAGATGCAAGGACAAACATATAAAAAAATTAAGAAAAATGCGACAAAGAAAAAAACTATTTCTCTCTCTCTCATCTCATCTTAGTGAAACATTTACACTCTCATTGACTGATCTTTGAATGGTACGGCGAACTTTTTTTTAATATTATTTTTCTTGTTGTTCAACAAATGCCTTCATGTTGTTAGCTGGATGCCATCATCACAACAACAACAAAAAATTAAAAAAGAAGAAAAGTAGTCAAAATAATAATAATTACTCGTATAGACACAAAACACACACACACATCTGTTCGTTAATTGCGAATGTCCAAACATTTTCCAGCAGCATCTTTCAATTGGTCTTCTCTCTCTTTTAGCTGTTGTTGTTCGTAATTTTCGGATGTTTTCTAGCTATTATTTATTATGAACTCATAATTCATAATGATGATTCGTCGTTCATTATTGAACAACATAATTTGTTATGACATTGCTGTGTGTGTGCGTGTGTGTTGGCGATTGTGTCCGGTGTAAACAACTTGACCACCTGATTGAATCAGACCAGAACATTTGATGGATCTCATTTTTTCTGTTTGTTTAATTGAAAAGAAATTGATGATTTTTGGTCAGGTTGTTGGTGTTTTTTTCTAGTTAGAATGATCTGCTATTATTGATTTTGTTATTCTAAATGGTGGAAATAAATTATTTAATCATTTTGTGTGATAGCTGTTTGGTGTACAGGTGGAATGGAATATCTTTTAAGGGAACAATTACACTTGTGTGGTTAGAGCATCATTCTTTTCTGCATGTTGGTTGTGTTTGGTGAATGGTGTTCGGTGTTCTATTCACCAAACAAGCACCGTAATTAAAATTTATCTAAACCATTGACCGACCCACAAGTAATTAAGACCTGAAAGCAAAATAGCTTGTTTTGGCTGTTGTTGTGCTGTTGTGTTGTTGGCTTGTTTTGTTTGGAAATAAATAATAGTTTTGACACATCGAAATAAAATTGGACACACGAACCGACACTGGTCAACTGGTTATATGGCTAACTAAAATCATGTATTGTGTCTAATAGATTGACCAATTATCTTTTTCCGATATTTCTTTTCCCTTGATGTCCGTGTGTTTATGTTGTGTTTAGACTAAATAGACAGATAGCAAAAAAATTAATTACGTGAGAGAATGTTTGTGTGTGTAATAATAAAAAACAATAATTTTTGTATGGTTGTTTTTGTTAGTGCTATGCAATTCGATTCATGTATAGACCAGTGTAGCATCATCACCAAAAGTAAAATTATGTGAAATAATAAGAACCGTAACATCTGCTCTCTACTTACTGGCCAACTGTATGCGAACAAAAAACACATTGGAAAATAAAATATGACGACGGATGATCCGTTGGATGAGCAACATCGACCACCATCACCATCACCGTATGATGGACGCGTTGTTATTCATGGTCTAAATTTATGTAATATACACTTTGGCCCTATACGTTCTCATCATCATCATCTTCATTTATTCCGGGCAATCCCACGGAACAATATTTTTTTGTTTTTCATAACGGTAAGGTCAAATGCATGTTTTGTCTTTATGAAATGTTCGTGTGAGTGAATGTATGAAATTGACTTTGAACTATAAAAATGGCAAAAATAATTGAGATCAAATATCGAAACGTTATTAATAGTGATATTTCTATTGATAGAAATTCAATTGTTTTTTTCAATGCGTCTCATCGTCCTTCAAAAAGTCTCATTTCATTTTTTGTTCATTTCTAGTTTTAGTTTGGTGACCTTTTTGGAATTCATAAGAATAAATAAAATGTTTCCTTTTTGAGATAAATTTATAAAACCAGGCTAAAAGATTAGATTTCCTTATTAATAATCTTGTTTTATTAAACGTTTTTTGTACCGTTAATGATAAGATTTTTACTCTTTCAACTGTTGTGTGATTGTCTTGGATCATGTGGTTTTTTACTGAAAAACGAACCCAGACAAAAAAAATTTATTTTTTTGTGAAATTTTTTTTATATTTATAGATTATTGTCTACAAAAAAAGTTTACTGAAAAAGATTTGGTGGTTGAGAACAATATTAACAATATTGCCTGCCGTATGCCGTTTGTCGCTAAGATAAGATAAACGAACAAATGATAAATGTTTTTTTAGACATATTTTGTGGTTAGATCATCATTAAATCTAATATGGATAGTCCGGGGGTTCACGTATATGACGTTTCATTATAGCTACAAACAGATAGCTAAAATTCACCATTTTTTATTCATATAGAAAAAATCAAGTGTTCTATTGTATTTATGCTCATCCTTTTTTTGTAGAAAAAAATAAAAGAAATATATACAATATAAATTATATCTTAAATAAAATAAGTGAACAATAACAAAGATAACTCTTTTCTCCCAAGAAAAAAGAAGCAAAAATGACAAAAAGAATACGATCAAATGAAAATGATTTTTGTTATATTTGAACACACACATTGAAAAAATATTTTAAACGCACATTTTCCTGTTCTTTTAGGAAATTTTTTTGTTGTTGTTTGTCTGAGAATAGATTTTAAAATAGACAAGTAAAGTTTGTCGTCGTTGAAGCTTGAAATAGAGTTGATTCGTTGAATCGTTTTTTGAGGGGAAAAGATTTTGACCCGGGAGAGAGAGAGCGAGCATCCAAGTTCATCAATGATCATTTTGTATGTGAATTCATTGTGTCACCATCACAAAACAACTCAATATTTTCGCTTTTATACACCGGACATCAAGGATATTTTTACACTTTAAAAAATGGTTAAATTGTTTGTGAAAGCTTAGTTTTTTTAAAAAAAGAAGTTTTTTCAATTGAATCGTCCATCATTGGTTTTTCGAAAAGTGTCAATTGAAACTAAATACAATTATTATAATAATGTGAATGAGTTTAAGTGATGCTCGATTATCTCGGTAGAAACAGAACAATAAATAGAAAGTCAATTTTGTGATCAAATTTAATTTTGTTGTTTTTTGTTGTTTGAAATAATAAAATTAAATATAAAAAATGTGAAAGGAAATGTAATGCAATCCAATTCAATTTTCCATTTCAAAAAAATTATTCACATTCACATACACACAATAAGAAACCCTTTCATTACAATAGCAATTGCCTATAAATATATGGAAAAATACACACACACAAAACATCGTTGTTGTTGTCTGTCTGTCTATCTCAGTGTATATGTTTGATAATAATAACCTTTAACCGCAAAGTTCACTTTCATTTATAACCGAGATCAGTGGTTATTACAGTAAGCGGTGACCGCCGTTTTCACATGTGTTAACCTGTCTGTTGAACTAAGATAATAGTTTTTTTTGGTAGTGGTGGTTTAAGTTATGTAAATTTAGTAGGCATAATCTAATAATAATAATGTCCTTTGAAATGTCCGACTAGTTGGTCAGTGAGTGGTCAGTCTCCGGTGGTCTTTTGGTTTGAATTTCGATATGATGTGTGAAACTTTTTCTCTGTGTGTGAACAATAAACGATGACAGGTAATTAAATTTGTTGTTTTGTGTGTGTGTGAATTTAAGAATTTGAAATTTTCGCCAAAAAAAACGAAAGAAGATGCCAAAAGAAAAGCTCATCTAATCTTGTTTTGTGGTATTGTTTAAAAAATGGCATATTGTGTATAACAGCTACTTAATTATTGTTTTTAATAGAAAATGAACAAAATTTTTAATTATAAATTAGATAATAATTATAATTTTTATCATTCTAAACATGTCTCGGTAACTGAGAGTTTTTTTAAAAAGAATTGACAATGCAGCTTGAAAAAGCCTAAATGAATGGTCTAATCCTAATATCGTAATTTTATTTTGTTCCAATGTCAATTACCAATGTGGTTGGCGTTATGGCTAGGTTGTTTTAAATTTAGAATGTAAAGCATATTTTTTCCATTTAATACGCATTTTTAATGTTCACAATGAGTTCACACACACACAGAGCACTTAAATTGTTTAGGTGTGCATCTATATAAATGAGTGACCATTATAATTATGGAAGACACCTTATCATCAAACAAAAAAAGTGAAACTAAATTAAGAAAAATATAAAAAAATTTCATAAATTTTTTTGAGATCTAATTGAGAAGGAACTCTAGTTAATTTAATTTTTTTTATCATTATTCCGTTATTTTTTTGAGAGAAATTTTTTATTATTTTGTTTTATGCATTTATCTAATTGAATTGTCACCTTTGTTGTCGCTTTTTTATGTTGTTTTTTTTGGTTATAATTTTTTTTGCGTTGATAATTATAATTCAGAAGTGACCATCGAACCAAGTTACGAACGTCGCCGTCAACTCCATCATTCAATTATCGCATTAGAAATGGATGAATTTTATTATGAAAAAGACAGGTAACACATCGAAAAATGTACTCGTGTTGTGTAATAATAAATTACTAATGGATTTTGACTATAATCAAAAGCAAAAAAAGAAGAAAAACGATCAAAAACAATTTATTCACACCAAAATAAAACTTCGTTTTTCATTCATTCTTCCTGTTGCATGTTCGTTTTTTTTCATTTCTGGAGAGCTGTTTTTAGTTTATAAGAAAAATGTATGTTTTTGAAGCTGTTTCTGGAACTTGTCAGATCTGGACAGATTAGGATTGTTGTTAGACAATTTAGGCAAAATATGTTTAATGAATTATTACATTGTCTACTTTGTATTTCTTGTTTGTGTGTGTAATATGCATTGTTTATGATAAATTAGATCCTCTTGTTTATTATATGGTTCATAAACAGTGAATGCTACTGTTTTAGTAGCAAAACGAAATTGATATAGCTTGCCTTATATTAATATATTACGCCATTTTTCTTACTTTCATTTATTTATTTATTATTGTACATTGTGTTTAATATAACAAGAATATATTTTGTTGTGTTTTCAATGAAACATATGCTTTCATTTTCATTAAATTAATGTTATTTTGATTGTTTCCAATATTGGATACAATTTAAAGATTAAACTCAATTAGATTTATATCGTGTTGCCATTGAAATTATGTTGGTCTGTCTCTGTCTGTGTGTGTGGACTATATTTTCAGAATTCGGTATTGAAATGACAATTCGCCAAATTCGTCTTTTATTCTATTTAAAAAAATAATAATGAAAAGTCTGTCTGAAACAATTGTTGTCGTAGTGAAAGAGTTATTTTATTTCATTTAGTGTGTGTGCACATTCTTTGTTCAAGTTGAATGGTTTTGGGCATTGCCCAAACAACGATTTTGCTTTACAAATGGCAAAATGATATTGTGTAAATGATAATGATAATCTTATCCATTCTACATATGCAAGCATCCTAAGCATTCATTCTTTTCATTATAAAAAACAGCTTGTTTCTATTTTTATTTGTAAATGTGCCGCGCGTTTTATATAAAGTTATTATTTTAGTTTATTAGGTTGTGTCCATTATTGGACCAGGGTCAAGAGAAAAAAACGATGTTATGCAGTTCATTGCAGTTATTGTAAAGAAAATATTTAAAAAATGCATTTGTTTTTAAGTATAAAAATTATAATTTTTAATTAACAAAAAAAACAAAAAAATTGTTTGATGAATAAAATTGATTTTAAGTTTTTTTCTTAATAATCCGCCTATTTTGCAAAAAACGAAGTCTGTTAATTTTTTTTTTGATAATGATCAGCTAAACTTGAAAATAAAGTGTAGATCGGGTAGACGTGAATGTGCTGTCTGTGTGGGTCAATTTTAAATAGATATATAACCGCTACCAGCACTTAGACGGTCACTTAAATGTTGACCATGACGGTCAAATCATCAACAACAACAAGAATTCAAGTCAAAATGACCGTAGAAAAGACAAGATATCCTTTGTTGTGTTATAATTATAATGACGGTATCGTGTCTTACTAAATAATCACACTAAAAAGAACAAGCAAAAAAAATTGCCCGTTCCGAAGATCGAAGATCCAAAATTGTTGCTATCGAAATACACAATAGTCACATGCTATTATATAACAACAACAACGGACAACTGGCTTCTGGAATTAAGTAATAATAATAATAATAATACTGGCAGATGATCACGAAGTGTTTTGCTTGGCTTGCTGGTTGGTCTGAAATTTTCTATAGTTTTGTCTGCTGTTAGTGAGATAATATTATTATTTTATCCATTATTATAGTTTATTATAAATATGCTTCATCATATAAATGACGGTATTCAACAACAACAGCCGTTGTCCGAGAGACGATATTTCTAACAACATAAAAGAAATGTTTGAACAACCATCATATGATCCAGATTTGTTGTTAAACCAGTATTTAGAGATACACAATACCTTAATTGTATATCTATAATATATGATGTTCGAATTGTGGTCGAATATTGTGGTACAAATTTTGTTTTTTTTATTTAATTGTGATGAACAGAAAAAAATTGTGGATTGTGGTCAGCTGCTGGTCTGTCTGTCTGATAACCACCGCGATGATTAGACACATTCTGCGGAGGATGTTGAATACCAACAAAATATAATGATCTCAATGAAAAGAAAACATGATTAATGATAATTGAACATTGACACTGCAATAATTATTGATTTGTTCAAGTATTAGAAATGTAATAATGAATCAAATTGACAACTTTTATACAATAAAAAACAGCGACAAACAATTTTTCACACGCGCGCATTCTCTCCAATCACACGAACACACAACCCAGTTACATAACACTTTCATTCCAATATTCATTCAATTGTGAACAAATGCCCAAATAAATATCTGAACACACAAAAAAATTGGAACAAACTATTCGTGTGTCGGCGTGTGAGGTCAAATCAACAACACATTCACCACATTTATTAAACAAATTGTATCAAAATGTTGTTAATGTGCATGTTATTTGAATATTTTTTATGCAAATCTAATAACCAATATTAATATTATAAGATTAATAGGTTTTTGCACATTTTTTTAGATTTATGATTAGAATAAATATGGTCACCAAAAAAAAGTGTTTTATAAACTTACTTTGAGATCTGTTTTTGTGGTTATTGATTAATGATGAAGAAGAAGACGAAGACAATACATTTGTGGTGCCTGTTTTTGATGTTGTAGATGATAATGCAATGTTTGAAGCTTTGTTGTTGTTATTGTTGTTGT
>JAOWBP010058060.1:41193-63286 GCA_028571105.1 Tragopan temminckii
TTGTTGTTGTGATTGAAAATCAAACGATTATGTCGGTCAAAGTGTTTGGATGCCGATGGCGTAGACAAACATGGATCAACTAAACAACAACAAATGATGACCGCCAACAATGCCAGTGACCATGTGACACGAATCAATTGTGGTGCATTATTATTATGATTATTTGATATCGTCCATAATCGATAACAACATTGATTGTGATCGCTTAACATTAATGGAGACGGTGGTGGTCGTCCAGTTCGTTGCTGTTGTTGACAACAACAACAAATAGTCCCATCATCAGCCATGTTTGATCATTTATTCACTCATGAACTTAAATGTGACCAAAGATGATCAATAAATAATGGAGAAAAATATTAAAATAAATAATAAAATATCTTTCACAATCTAAAATAAATTCAATTTATAAAAAAAATTATGTCGTTTATGAAATTCTCAACAGTTTATAACAAGCGTCATTATCAACATTTTTTCACGTTGATCAATGATGTTTATAATTTGATAATAAAAGAATTATTTTTTTCTTTCAATTATAATTTTTGATTATCGGCTGCGTGAACAGATAATAGAAAAATATGAAAGTGAAGAATATTAAAAACAAAACAACCACAAGGATAACATTTTCTTTCATTGGGCCGATGTTTACTTTTTTTATAATTCTGAAAAAACAACAAATTTCGAGTGTATGCACTTGACTATTACATTATCGGTTATTCGTTAAATGTCAGCTATACGTTTCTCTACGAAAAAAAATTGGGTTCAGTAGGTTATTGTAAATGTGTTTTTTTCAAAACCAAAAATATCACTTTATGAATTATCAACAAAATGAATAATGAAATTGAATGAATGAATTGATGGATTGCAAGTTGAATAACTTTTGAAAGGGTTGAGATGTTGTTCCATGATGTTGTTGTTGAGGATGTTCAAGATGATCCATTCACGTTGGATACATTACACACACACACCAACACAAGCAAGCAAACACACGTTCGTTCTCTAAATATCAACAATAAACAAACAACTGAATCAGAATGCGATGCATGGATGAATAAATGGGAAGCACATGGATCATACTGACATGACAAACTATACGACCAAGTGTATGGTGAGTGAGAGTAAGCCTATAGAGAAATGAACATGATGATGAAGAAGAAGAAATCTTTTTTTATTCACTCACACAACACAAGACAGGTCAGAACAACCAGGTAAAAAAACATATATTTGGGGAAGTAGACTTAAATTTAAAAGAGAAATAGAGGGGAAACTTAGAAACATACGCTAGCTCAAAGCTTTTCATTCATTCATTTTATGAAAGAGAAGATGAAGAAGAAAAAAAGTGAAAACATCTTGAGAGAAAAAAGGTTCAAAAACAGAGAAAACGTTTACGAAAAAAACAAGAAAAAGGAGAATATCTTCTGAAAAAAATTCAGGTAAAATTTTGATATTAAAGTAAGGTAGAGATGTTGCTTTTTTTCTTGTTACCTGGTTTGTGTTTATTTGCTAGAATTCATCAACTTTATGAGTAAGTGAATGGGTTAAGCAGCAGTAGTAGGCCGGTAACAAGATATAAAATGTAGGATGAATTACAGCACTACACAAAACAGCAGCTACAATAGAAACAGTAAAATTAGAAAAAGGAAAAAAATTTAAATTTAACAAGAAAATGTGATGTAAGGTTTGATGGGTGCGATGTAGACCACCACCGCAACAAGCTACAACCAACACCATTTTAAATCTAATTTGGTTGGAATATCAATTCAACCAAGATCTTGTTCTCTGATGGATGGACACAAAAGATTTTCTTTTAAACTTTCAATGCATGAATGAATGAAAAATGATGCCATAAAGTAAATGAATGAAACTTCTTTTTTGACGATGTTGATGATGACTATGATGAATAATAATAAATCACCATCCATTATTCTAATTCTGTTTTAAATGTTGTTTTTATAGAAATTTTTTTAAAATATGAATTTTGATAAAAGAAAATAATATTCAAATGCAGTTTAGATAATTCACCTTTCTTCCAGGTGAAATTTTATAAACCATTTTTTTGGCTTCAATCAAAATTTTAAATAAAAAAATGGTTTAAAAATGACTTATTTTTTAGAAGAAATTTGGTTTAAAATTAATCCGTTGAATACAAAATATAAAAAATTGTAGAAACGATGATGATGATCACAAATACAAAAATCACAGTTAACATATTGTCGATGATGTCTTGCGTTATATCGATAATCATATTTAATAATTAATTAAAATGTAATAAAATATTTTCAAAATTATAAAATTAATCTTCTAACATACACACAGACACAGTGACAAACTGGCTGACAAAATTCAACAACGTGTGTGTGTTGTGAACAATATTTCTTGACTGACTAATGGTGACTATAGTTCATATATGATTCGCGATTGTGCTTATTGACAAAAGTTCAGTGAATGAATGAATCAATCAACAGGATTTGATCGAATGACACTTGTTGAGTTTGATCTTTAATCTTTAATTGTCTTTATTCTTTGCTTATGTTGTTTCTCCATTGTTCGACCATAAAAAAATGCAGTTTCATAATAATTCAGTTACATTGATCAGATTAGCTTGGTCTTGTACTAATTTTTTTTATTCGCTCACACACAAATCTTCTAAAAAAGTATTGTTGTTTTTTTCAAAGGTTAAACACGTTAACAAAGTTTTAAAAAAACAACATTAACAATGTTTTGTGGTTGTGAGAAGATTTTGTTGAACCGTCTCATAACCGCCGGGTCGACGCCACAACGGTGAAATTCAAAAAAAAAAAACAAAAAAAAATGATCATGGAGCTTTCATTATCATCAACAATTGTTGTTCTCCAAATTACGACATCGTCGCCATGTTTTGCTCTCTCTCTCTCAGCCGTTATATTCTATTGTATTTAGTAACGTGTTCTATTATTTTTGTTGTTGTTTTTTATGTTTGTGTATCATGTTATGGTTGATGAGTTTGAACACGATGATGAGCGAGATGAGTTCCAATCAAGAAAACAACATTGAATATTTCATTATGTTTTGTTTGTGTGTGTTATGAGTGCGGCGGTCCAAAAAAACTTTATTTGTTAGCCCTATTTTTTTATATTATTATTTTAATAGAACTCGAGGTTATCCCTTTAGTTTATCTATATGATTCGTTGATGATTCAAGATGATGTCCAAGATCAAGAAAAAGAAATGATGAGAAATAATTTTAATGTTGATGACTTGGTGGTGGACAATGGTCAGTGATGGACAATCCATCTCTCTTTGTGTGGTTTTGTGTATTTTTATATCAAAAAAACAAGAAAGAAATTTATAATAACAATTTGTTTTCGTTGTTGTTGTAATCTTAATTCATTCAAGTTGTGTGTGTTTTATTATAATTAATGGCAAATTGCAATAGAATAGAACAGCATGGTGTATTCTGTTCTGTTTTTTTTGTGGTAGTTGATAGCAACAATTTAAACAAGACCACCAGAAACAAAAAAATTAGAGTTAAATTGTTGTCAGCATGTTGGTTGGTGACTAAAGTCGGCTGGTGTTAAAATGACAAGATGGGAAAACGTTTTAAAAACAACCGGACAATTGTCTCGATCCCATCGTTTTGTTTTGCTCTGTTTGGGTTACCAGCTGGTGATGGTGTTGAGATTTTCTTCTATTTTTCTACCTTAGTATCTAAATAAAGACATCTTTTATTTGATTGCACATATGGTTTTACTGGTGGTCTAGCTTGATCTGTTCTTGTTGTTCTTGATGATGGTTCTTAACTTGTCAAAAATCCATGTTGATGATAATCTTTTGCAACCACCGACGCGCTAAAAGTATGCTTGTATTTGTGTGTGAAAAAAAAACATCCAAGAAGAAACATGAAGACGAAAAGAAAAAACATTTGAAAAAAAAATGAAATCAGATCAACACAGACAGACAGACAACCGGACAACAATGGCGCATTGGTGATGCGGCCTGTAAGATATTTTTTTTATATGGACAATATTGTTTATTGTATTTAACAAAATAATAATAATGGACAATGTCCACTATAATGGATGAGGTGAAGCATATACAACATGATTAAATACTTTTTTTTATTAATGCTATGCTGTATAACACACAAAGGTTGATCCGTTTTATGTTTTGGATTTGTAATCCGTTGTCCGTCCGCCGTGAGATCTGTCAAATCAACAACAAGAAAAAAAACATTCACAACACAAAAAAAATCCACTTTCATTTTTGTTGTTGTCTTGTTTTTTTTTTTTAATTTTATTTTTTAAGAAAAAATTTTCTTTTAAAAAAATATTTTTTTATATATATTTTTGTCGTTGAAATCTATTTAGAAATGTGATTTCCCCCTTTTTTGTTGTTACTAGTTTTAAACGGATTGCAATGTCCAGACGGACATTGGCTGTAGATATATTCCATGTAGAAAGATGATCATTTGACCCAAAATGTTTTTTTACAAATTTTTTTAAAAGTATATTAATTTTTAACAATCGATTGATTGAATCAAGTTGATTTAAATAAATTGAAATCATTTTTTTAAACTTGTTGAAAATTTTTTTTAGTTGAGAGAGAAGCAGAGAGACATGGGAAACCGATTGATGAATTATGATGAACTGTGGTGAACTTTGTCTAAAAAGACGTGTGTTTGGTGAGTTATTGTTGCATTTATAAATCTTCCTCAAAATAATGAACAAATGATCCAATGACCGAACCAAAAAGAAGAAGACATTTTTTGTTAACAATTGACAATATTTAGAACATATACGACGATCATCGTCAATATCAAGTTCTGATGGGAAGAGAAATGATGATGAACCATATTGGCATGATTTTGCACTACTGACTCACTGACATAGATCCTCTAAATAGTCCTTTCATTCCATTAAATCGATTCACGGACAAGGTTTGTGCTTTAATTTACAATATCATAAATTGTCTTGAGAACAAAAACAAATAAGTAAACAAGAATCACTGTAATTCTGTCAATTCTGCTTTAAAATTATGGTCCAATTTAAATCCAAACGAAAAACAATTGGAGAATTATCGTTTAAGCCTAGAAGATGTTGGCAAATTGTAATGGCAAACAATCACCATTATAATGATTGTTTATGACTATAAAACAACAAAACTAGCATCATTATTTATTTATCTAATGAATTAAAATATACAAACCGAAACAATAACAATAAAAGACAAGATGATTATGATTGTATGATTACGTAAATTATGTCGATCGATAATTGAATTTTGATCATCGGCCCATTTACAATGAGCTAGTCGTATTAGGCTGTTTGTCTATGGAAAAATCCAATGAGATGGAACAATCCTAATCCAAACATCACATAAAATCAATGTTTTTTGCATGTTCACATCCCCTTGGTTGATGCCATCATCATCGATTCACCAAAAAGCGTTTTATTACGGAAGTTGGACATGTCTCTGACCATTCATAAAAGTTCCAGAACTTAAATTATCGACATAAAAAAGAAAAAACAATCAGCTTGTGAACCAAGCAAGCAACTCTTCTATTGTTTGTTTTATCATGTGATTTTGTTTATTTGTTTGAATGATTGAATTATTTGAAATGAATGAATCAAATGTTGATGATGATGGCAAAAAATTGAAGAAAATGAAATTGAAATGAGACAGAAGAAAATGAAAAAGAAACACACGAACATGACCAATACAATGAACGATTGAATGATTGTGTGATATTGGCATGTGTCATTCGTGCTTCATCGCTATTGAACTTTTTTTGGTCAACTATATACTATTTTTTATTGATGTGTTAGCTCGCAATTCGGTTTTTAACCTTGGAAAAGTACATCATTTCAACACCATTTTGCCACCGCCATGTGATGCATTTGGTCGACAAACTAAATTTTTTTGTGTTCAACAATTCAATATTACCTTTTGATGACATGCAATTAATTTTAATTAACCAATCAATTGTACAATATTGTCAAAAAAAACTTTAAAATTTCACGAGATCGTAAATTTCTTCACTGAAATGGCAAGAAGAATTGAGAAATTCAGCCAGCCACTAAAAACCACTATTGAACAATATTGTTAACGGAAACAGTTTTAAATTTTTAAAATATCATTTTTTTATTTTAATAATTTTATGTGACTGTATTTAAAATTATAATTTAAAATATTAATAAATAATAAATAAATAAATGTTTTTCAGAGATTTGGTTTAGTTATGGTTGGTTATAATTATGGTAAATCAGGGTGGATCTCATTGATTTGCATATAGATTGATTGAATTCAATTTACAAAAAAGTAAACTTTTTTGTTTTGTTTTTCAAAGCATGATCGATCATCATATCTTGTTTCATCAAATTTATAATTTTTTAAAAAATCAAGAATGACAAATTGTAACTGATTTTTTTTATCAATCAATTTTGGTGTTTTTTCTTAAATGTAATAAGCAGTTATAAACTTTGTTTACCTGTGCACAGGTGCAGGATTTTGTTTCTGACAGGGGAAAAAAATAAACAAATTGTAGTAATATTATAAAGGTATATAAGTTTACGATTAATAGATAACAACATATCATTTTAGTGTGCTTGCCTTTCTCTCTGTCTGTGTGTCTGTGCTGTTATAATTATAATTAATCTCATTAATTAAAAATAAACAGGTAAAACGGTAGTTGTGATGATCAATGTGCACGTGTTTATATATTAAATTATTATGTCTACGTTAATATTATTATTATTACTATAATATATAAAATGTTCATCAAAAAAAGTTTGATGCAAGAAGATTATCTGTGCATAAGATTAGTATTAATATTTGTGGGAAGGAGAAGAAAATTTAATGCTCGAATATTTAATGGACAAAATATATTTTTTTAAATCAATAATTCATCAACTCCTAATTAGTTACTGGTTAATTGGACTTGTTTTTCTCTATTTTTCTAGATTGCTTTTTTTCTCTCTTGGTGATTCTAAAAGACATTTTTTCTGTGCTTTTCTTTCTGATTTATTTGTTTGTGGTTGTTGGGAAGATATCAAATTGATGATAAAGCAATAAAGCAGCACGTAAATTATTATTATTATTTGGTTTGTGTTACATCATTTATAAATGAAAGTAGACAAGAAGAAATGGTAGAAATTGGTTGGACAGTTATGCAGTTATACAATATTGATTTTGGTTCCGTTTAAAGTGTCCTAACTTTGTGTGTGTGTTTGCGTGTGTCAACGTATAACGGGTGTGGTCAAGTTTTTTTGCTAGATTTTTTGATTTTGTTTTTTGATATTATTTGAATTTTGATAATAAAAAATTAGTGAAGTTGAAATTTTACGAATCAAATCAAATTAAATCAAATAATCAATCAATCAATCAAACACAAATTGAATTATATTATATAATAGAGAAAATATGAATTTTAACAACAGAAACAAAATCATCAATCTTATTTGTTTGTTAATAATGTTGAATGAATTATAAAATTTATTTATCTTTTATAAGATTCATAATTTTATTTATGGTGAAGATGTCTTGATGTAAAATTTGTCGTTAAAATTAGTGAAATGAGATGCCGTGATGATTGAATTTATGATGAATGTTGTTTGCTTTTTTTATTTTATAGTAAGTGATCATTTATTATTAAGTGACCAATAATGTGCGTAGGATGTGAAATGTCAACGAAGCGGGTGTGGTTTTTTGCTGTTGTTTTCCTTTTTTTCGATAGTTTGTTTGCTTATTCTAAAAAAATAAATAATAAAAAAGATAATATTATCTAATCAGTAATTTGTTTGACAGTAATTGATCGGAAATAAGCGGTAATTAAGCGATTCAATAATATGAATAATTACCTGGATGGGTGTTGTTTCATTCAGGTTGGATATCGATTTCGGTTAATTATTATCCTCATTAAACCAATAACGTATCCTCGGTGGATTATCAATAGATGCCATCAACATGTCTTTATTATCTTCGATTAATAGATGTTGATCAGATGGCTTTGGAACAGATAAAAATGATGGTTTCTTTGAATTGATACGAATCCGGTTTTTGAAAAGCTCATCAACATCGTAGTTGAGTTGTTGTGGTTGAATGTTGTCGTTATTATCATTATCATTAGTGGTAGGGTTGGCTTTGTCAAACATGATAAATTTATCATTGTTTCTAAATTTGTTCTTCAGCAGTGGATGTATGGTCTTGTAAAATGGATTTCGTTTAAGCTGCATTTTCTTTTCCTTGTTGTTATTGTTGTTGTGATTTCCGTCAATGTTACCCAATATTGATTGATACAGGTTGGAACGCTTCCAGTTAGCGTCCTGAACATTGCAATTGACCACATCGCAATCGATCATATTGGTTGATTGGGGCTGCATATTGGAGTAAGGCTTGCCAGCATTCATGATACTTCGGCGTCTTCGTCTGCCCAACTTTTTCAATATTTCGGTGTTGATGGCAATTTGTTCTTCAGTCTCTTTAGCTTTACGTCTAGCTAATTCGGCAATCAATCGTTGTCGCAAAACAGTCAATGGATAATCGATTGATAGTTGCGGTCCTTCTCCACGTTTTTTAGCCACGCTTGATGTGCTCGAAATCCTGTTCATCATGATTTCGAAATTTTTATTTTTCCTTCTTAACGTATCTCCTCTCTTTTCCTTGTCTTGTTTATTGCTCCATATTTCATCCTCTTCTGGATTAAGTGATTCACCAATGTCATCCATCGAATAGCTAATGTCGGAATCGACGCCGGCTTCCTTGTATAAGACTTCATCCACCTTTCTTAAATAATATAACAATTTCTTAGTGGATAGATTTTGAATAAATCCACTGTTGATGATTTTTTCGATAGAATTTTTCTGATCTAAAAAAGACAGATTTGGAACAATATCATCTTCAATGGCAGCCGAAAGATCCTCGATCATATTGTCTTCATTGAATGATTTTCGTGTTTCATTAGGTTTGGTCGACGATTTATGTTTGTCAAGATTTTTGTTATTATTGTTGTTGGATTGTTGTTTAGCCATGATCGACACCGAAGCTCGTGCTCCTTCAAGTTGCTGTTGTTCTTGTTGTTGTGATTTTTGTGGCTGTTGTTCATGTGAATCATGAAGTAAAAGCTCTTCAACATTTGGATCAAAAATTGGGTCAGTGAGACGTGATTGGGAATTGTGGTGGGCACGTAGCTCGCGATTCAGTCGTAACTGATTCAACATTTTATATTTCAATGCAGCATTTGATCCAAATAATTCGTGATGATAGTTGTCTGGATCCATATGATGGTTATGGAGATTATGTTGCTGTTTATGATGTTGGGTGCTATAATCATCAAAATTTCTAATAAAATAACGTTGATCTGCTTCTCCAGATGATGGTGCAAAAGAGTAATGATGTTGTGCGGTCTTTGGCTGTGATGAAGCATCAAACAATGACAATGGTGATGCTGATGCTGAATAATGGTGATAGTACCGGGCAATGTTTTGGGCCGATACCGAACCGCTAATGTGATTTTGGCTAAAACTATCAAACGTGTTAAATAATGCTAATAATATAGCTACTAAAATAAAATTTATTGATGATGGCGATGTTGATGTTGACCGTGGTCGCTTGAGATGGCTGATATTGGTATAAAAGCCAGGTCTTTTTTCTTTCATTTTATTATTTGACATTTTTGAAGTTCGTTGTTGGTTAAGTGATAGGCAACCATCATCGTAATAACTGTCAATATGTTTAATTTTTGGTTTTTCATTTAAATTATCATTATTATTTAAAATTAAATTGTTTGTTGAATGCAATGTTGGATAGCGGATGATAGCATTATGATGATTGATTAAAATGATTTTATTAAGATTTAATGATGTAGCTATTTTAGATATAGCATCCTTATTTATATTTGAAGATGTGTTTTTCATTGTGGTTTGATTGTAGCTTTTTTCCTTTCCCGGCAAATTACAAATGGTGGATGTCGATGAAGACGGCAGCGCTATCTTTTGCTCATGAACGAAACCACCAACATTCGACATTTCAATGGATTTCATTTATTTTATTTTTTCTGTAGGCTTGTTTATAAAAAAGTGGGCAAAGTATTATTGCCGCAGCAAAGATAATTCTGTTTGATAGAAAGAAAAACAACAATAAAAAACAATATTATTTAATTGAAAATATATGTGGTTGGTGTGGGCAACCAAAAAGGTTAACCAAAAAAACGAACAAAAAAATAATCAATTTGATCATCAAAAAATAGAATTATTTTCTGATTGTCTGATATCAAATTTGTTATTTATTAGTTTTTAGTTAGTGCACCAGAAACCTGGCAAAAGTTGAACCAAAATCAAAAATAAGATACGTTGATAAATTTACCCAGGTCGCTATTAGACAGATTATTACTATGTTCGGTTTCAATTATATTCGGAAGCTATTAAAATTGCACATCACAACGTTATTCTAATCAATTCCGAATCATATTAGATAGAAAAAATAATATAAATTAACAATAGCCATTATTGACCAAAATTACTGTGCCAACACACTCATTTGGCCTTTATTTTAGCTAATTTTTTCTAGCATATAACATTTTAATGGGTTATTAAATAATAGATTTTTTATTACTTCCTTTCGTGTAAATAAACATTTGTTAATCTTTGTGCGGGTGTTAGTGGCCTTTCAAAAAAATGAGATGTTGATTCTTCATTAGCTTTTTGCGAAAAAAATAAACATTCATAAAAAAATATAAGCAGAATAATAGTAAACAACAGATAAAAATGATGGTTTATTAAATGTTATAATTGTTTGCTTATTTTTTCACTTCAAATTAACTAAATTTTGGGTCCAAAGGGATTTTTCATATTCGGTTTGTTTGCACGAATACACTTTTTTCTGTCACAAGTTTTTTATGATTTATCGTTGTTTTATAAATAGCAACTAAATATATAATTTTTTGGTTTAGATTATGCAACAAAAACAAAAATCAAAATCAAAGTCATATGATGTTCAACAAGTGTTTGTCTCTCTGTCTGTCTGAAAACTTTCCAGAAAGGTACTATAATAAATTGATTATCGAAAAAAAATAAATAAGATCAATAAACTACCTAAGTGCAATTTGGACATGCTTGATAGATTGAGTGAATTCTTGTTTGATCCCATAATAAAATCAAATTAACCATAATGTTTAGTGAGTGATAATGAAAATAAATCATTTAACACATTTAAGTGATGATTTGAAATTTGAATCCTGTAGAAATTGACAATCAACATCAGGATCATTGTACTTCAATGTTTGAATATGCAGACATTTGAATATATCTTGTCGCCTTCAATAATCACAACAACAAAAAATGGTTGATTTTGACAAAAAAGATAGATTACTTTTATTTAAGGTTCGAGCTAATTTTAATAAAATGAATTCTTTTTGTTAGATTCGATAGTTATAGAGAAGATTGTTCAATTAACGTGCAAACTATATAAAAATTATGATTTATTATCATCAATTTCAATCAATAAATTAATCTTTTGATTGATGGATCGATCAATCAATCAATCAAATAAACAACAGTGAATGAAAAAGAACAAAATTGGGACCTCAGTCGATTGTCGATCAGAGAAAAAACGATTTGAGCAAACAAGATGTCTGATGATTCAACCCTGATCAGTACTAAGCATATGTAATAATAATGGCAAATGATTGTCATTGCTTGAATCTGATTCTAATCTAATCAATACTTTTTAGTGGCTTGCTTTCTCGTTTTCACCATCAAACATCCGAAAACCAACCAATTAATACTAATTGATAATGAGCTAACAAAATGATTAAGGCTAAAAAATTGAACTGTTGCGATGGCTTACTAATTATTACTTGATTTTAGCAAAATATGCAAAAAATAAATAAATAAATAAATAATAGATTTGAGTTTTATTATTGAGGAGAAACATTGGTAAAGAACATACACACAACACAAACACGTTATAAGTATTTTCATATATCTTCATATATTTTCATATATCTTCAAAAACACCAAAGCCAAAATTTAGGATTAAGGGGAAATCCGTCTAGTTTCAGGGAATCAGGTCAAACTAGCTTTCTGGTTGTTGAAAGATAAATGCAAGAGGCAGACAAACTATTTTTCTGAATAGGAGTTTTTGGCCAATAACTTACTAAACTACTTTCTTGATGTATCGATTAATTCAATCATGTCTGGATGAATGCTCGCGCGTGTGTATATGCCATTTACCAAATAGATGATTATTATTAAAACACCGACAAAACATATTTTTTAATATAAAGTTAATACCAAATTAAATTAGATTGGCGCCGAAAGACACAACAAAAGAAAAAAATTAAAAAAATATATGTAAATACGGTTTTAATGGATTTTTTGTTTGTCTATGACAAGAATTTTCTTGTTTGTTTGATTGGTGATATTATGCACTAAACAAAATAGTTAAGTACTTTAATCTATTAATAATGGATGTTTTCAATGGTGTAGTTTTTTGGCTAGAAATTTATGTTTTAGTTTACAAAGCATTTGTTATAATAGTTTTTTTCGGTAAAAGGGTTAAAAGTTTTGAACTTGGATTCAATCCAATATCTAAAATAAACAATGACAAATATCTAAAAAACAGCATGAAACATGGCACTAGTTTATGCGACAGGGCACGTATTGATGACGTTTGTTCGTTATGTTTAATTTATAAATCATAATTTTTTCAAGAGAAAATTTTATTTTTATAAACATAAACTGATTGAAAATAGTTTATTTTCGTTTAAAGATCAAAGCAAATAAACATTTAGATCTACATTTAAACAACAACAAAAAAACAAGAAGTTAAAGATAAGAAAAATAAGCAATCATTGATCGATAATTAAATCAATCAATCAATTTATTATCAATAACTGGGTGCACTATTAAACGGTATTTGTCGGCGACGAGGGTTACTATTTATTATAGTCATACGAAAAAAAAGTATACGTGTTAATTGTATTGCTTCACCATAATAAATATTAAACAACGAAAAGAAAATTATCTTCAAAGAAAGCCGATTTATAAATAAGAATTATGATTGTTTGACAGAAATCAAACCTGATATTTTTTTTCGTATGGTAAACTACAAACACATAAACACGCGTCAAATAAATAAAATCTTAATTTGATTATTGGTTGGCGTTTTACGTGTTTGATTGATTGATTAAAATTGTTCTTTTTTGTGTTTCGTTAAAAAATTGCTTATTTTCATGGAATAATTTTTGCAATATATTTTTTAGAATATTATTATTTTTTGAAAAGAAATACATGAAAATGAATTTATGAAATCTAACCATTTGGAAATATGTTTTGTTATGCTTACGGAAAAACTGGTTGATTGCAATAATTTGAAGTGAAATCAAAAAAGAGGTGCTGGATTGAAAGATTGTTGATGGAATTTGATTGCAAAGATGATTTTTAGTCAAAGATAAAACACACTCTGACTGAATTGCACAAACACACTGATTAAATTCAATTCAATCAAAAAAGAAGACACGATGTTCAAATAAAAAACACTTGTTAATGATTATCAAGAATTTTATTTCGTAGTTATGAAACGAAAATCCAATCAGTTTAAATTTGTTTTGTAACAAAAAGATTAAATCAAAATGATTCGTATTATTGTTACTAGATTCACAAATTTAAAATTTAAAAAAATGTTTGATTTTTTAATAATTTAGAATTGGTTGTGATCAGCTTTGTATTCAATGATTGAATGAATTGGCAGCATACGAAGTGAATCGTATATATACCACTCTGAACGGCGACGAACCCGCCAGAGCATGCAGTTTAGTTTGTGAAATTGAATTAAAGCAATGGTGAAGATGAAAGCAAAAAAGAATATTCTCTTGATATAGTTTGTTTGTTTGTTATGCACAATGAGAGAGAAACCAGAAAGAAAGAAAAAAATAATATTCGTAGGCGTCTTGTTCATTCGAATGTTGTTTCACTACTGAAGCTCGTTGGAATCAAGTGATTCAACACGACAGATCGACTGACTAAAATTACTAACTGAGAGTGTACAACCAACCAGAAGGAGATAGAGAGAGAAGAACACACACCTCTCACCACACATACAAAAGCACTCTTTTTCTTCTCTAAACCAGAGTTACCAAAAGTTAGCTAACTGCGCCAGGATCTTCTCTCGCTCTCTTTCTCCCGCTTCTTCAAGTGTATCGTTTTTTGTTGCGTTTGTGTCGCATCTTTTTTTACTCTCGTATGTTGTTGTATATTTTGTGGTTGATTATTACTTGTTGTCGTTTTGATGTTGTCGAATGTTGGTGGTGGATAACGATGCAAGACGATTGACAGAAAAAAATTATAAAGAAGAGATTTTACAGTACAGAGTTGGATACATGAATGTATATTCTCACTTACTCAAAGTTAGCTTTCAATTGAATGCTCGCCCGCCTTGAAATCTAAATCAGTCAACAAGCTAGCTAGCAAGCAAACACGCCACTGCCACTCAACAAATCAAACCAAATCAGAACGTATCCATCCACGAACTAAAACCTAAATAAATAAAATAACTTTGTGCGGATACATTTTATGCAAAATATGAAGTTGATTTTTTTGTAGTTGATTTGGTTTTTAATGTGCTTTCATTTAAAATCATATATTACATAATATATGGTTTCCCAAGACACGAATACAGCAGGGAGAGAATGCTAGAGCAACAACAAACATTCAACACGAACACAAACAAGAAAATTATAAGAAAAAAACCAGACCAAATGACAAATACATACGAAATGAAAATGTCAGCCAAAAATTTTAAGTAGCTGGGTTAAGTTGCTTTGGTTTGCGTGTAACTTTATTAACCATTTTAATCTTCACAAGGGATTTTTATGTTGTTGCGTTGGTGGATGATCGGTGGCGGTGTTTGGTGGTGGCGTCATAGGAGGTGTCATTTTAGTTTCCCTCTCAAAAAAATAATAAAATGTTGAAAAATATTGATTTTTGTTGTGGGTTTTTCTGTCACTTAAAAACATGTTTTTTATCACTTTGACCATTAGTATTATTATTTGAATATATCTAAAACTTTGATCGATTTGACATAAAAATGAGCATTACTCTGCTTCACTGCAATGCATTAATAATAACACATGATCATGATTAACAAAACAAGTGAATTAATAATAATGCATTGCAGTGAAGCTAGTCTTTAATTATCTACTTACTAAGTAGTACTTAATTTAGCATTCAGTGAAAGTGAAATATGATTCTGTACTTGGATTTATTTTTTAGTGGATAAAGCGGTTTTTTAATTACGAATATTAAGAATATTCAAACAGGTAGGAGGATGTTTATTTTTAATGCTGCCCGATGGAATCAAATTTCAACTTAAAATAAAATATGAATATGTTGTAAGAGCTAATTTTTTCAATCTTTTTTTTAAAAAAAATTGTAATTTAAAAAAATACAATTAAAAATTACTATTAAGAAAGATTATACGAACGGGTCACCACTGGTCAGTGCTGCTGTCGTTGCCAACTGGAATCTAGAATTTCATTTTTTTCATATGAATTGCAGCAATTTTGTGGTCAATTTCTAAGAAAACTCAGGTTAAATCATAAGCAAACAAAGCTTTTATATTTTTTAAAACAATATTAAATTGAATATGAATAAATTTATTTAATTTTTGTAACAGCAAATAGATAAAAACCAGATGTAGGTGTGCGCATACAAATGTGCCATGTTTGCCTGGGAATTGAAATTTCGGTCTATTTGGTCCAGTGTGGGCAATTCACAACTGTATTAGTACATAAAGATAATGACGTGCATCTGTATTGTGCTCTATATTTTCTTTTATTAAATGTATTTTATGTTCATTATGGTTCGACAAACCTGAACATGAACCAAAATTATAAATAATTATACTTGACAGGTGGTGCATTCAACGTTTCACAATATTTACTTGAGAGGTTGCAAATGCTGAAACAAAAAAAAACAAACAATAAAGAAAAAGGAAGAAAGTTTTTGAATCCCTATCCCTATGCCTTAACCCTTATAAGCCTTTTTAATTAATTTCAAGGGCTGTTGAAAATAATTCATAATGCAATTGAGATTAAATCACAATGATTATCTAATTCTAGCATGCAAAACTTACACTTTTAATACAGAAAAAGCTAAAATGACTTTGATTCCCGAAACAGTATTTATTGTCCATGTTATTTTTCATTAATTTAATAAGGTGTTTAAAAAAACGGAAGTGAGAATTGTTTGTTTTTGCTTTGGAGGGAACAAAAAAGTCTCTAAAGGAGAAGGAGGTGAAACAACAAGAATTAAGGCCGAATTGTGTCAGGCGTTAGTGCATTTGGGTGTTGCCAAATGACATTAATAAGAAAAGATATGACCAAATACATGACCAAATACACCTACATTGAAAGTTAGCGATTAAAATACTTAAAACAACAAGTAACCAAACCCATTTAATAAAAAACAAACAAATAAAATAAAATTAATTTTTCGACAATTATTATTTGTACCACGTTTGTTTTTTCCTAAAAACCTACAATTTTTTTTTATTAAAACAAAAAATTTTTTATTAACCCGTGAGACCACATGATCTAAATTAATATTTAAATAACATTATTTTAATTACATCATTCATATTTTAGAGTAAAAATAGAAATGATTAGAAATAGTTTAGTAATAGACTTTCATCAACATTTTTCCCATTGGCATTCGCAAAAAAAAATATTTTTTTAGTTTTTAGAGATATGGAATGACATTTCTATTTCACATCATCATCACCTTTCGCTTCTGAGACATTTTCTAAGGGAGGGAGAACGAGAAAGAGAATAAAAAAATCAACTCATCTTACAAAAATAACTGGCATATCTTAAAGTTTGACATATAAGTTGAATGGTCATTCAAAAATATCTACCATAATAATAATAAATTTATACGGACATTGAAACATCTAACCATGGGTTTCATCTGCACAGAACAAGTTTTGGCCATCATCAATTTGACTTAAAAACTATTCCGACGATCATTTCAATCAATCATTTTTCATTTCACATTTGTTTTTATCATCAAAAAATGTATAATAATAATTCTAGGATGGATTGTTTTTGTTTATTTCATTATGATCGATTGTCAATTATTTAAAATGATGATTGAACTAGAAGATTATATGACGATTTTCAAACAAACATTAAAATTGCTATCGTATTGCATATTTTTAGATCAAAAACATATGGGATTTTTTGTTGTTGTTTTGACATTTTCAAATATCAACTAAATTATTACTGATTTCCATATAAATACTGTATCAAACACGCAATTTAAATTGATGATTGCTGCTGTTTTTCCGGCTATTATTGATGTTGATATAATCTAGAATTGAAATAAATTCTATTGATATCCAATTGACAGTTCAATTGTATATTGTTGGTAACAACATTTGATCTTGTTGCCAAATCGTCAATTGACGAAGTTCCGCTGTTTTTTATTTGTTTGTATCTAGATTTTCGTAACTTTTTTTACCATTTTTATTTAAAAATAGAAAATGAAAATAGTAAATATTTTATTAAACGAAAATTGGTTTACAATCTTAAGTTTTCTTTCTTCAAGACAAACTTGTAAACAAGAATTAATGAAAATGGTAACCATCAATTTGTTTCCCCCTTGATTAAACAAGCCATTAAAAGAAGGTAATTTTTTCAATTTAAGATGGCTTTTCCTATCACAGAATATTAAGTCAATAATTCAAGTTTAGAGATAGCAATTAATTAATGAACATTTTACCGATTTTCTAAAAGCTTTCTTAAGAAACAAACTTTCAAAATCATCAAGAAAAGTGAGAAATATAAGACTTAATAACTAGAAATATCTCATGAACAAGAGCTTAATTACATTTAAACTGTTTGGTTAGTTTGGTATACAGAAATGGATAAGCTGTTGTGAGAAATGTCATTACGTGAAAAAACCAGAAAACAGGTTATATTAGTGAAAAATCAGATCAACAATAAAATTGACAATGAAAACAATTGAATTTTTTTTGGGTTTGTCTCTCTTTTTTGTGTTATTTTCTTTCAGTTTGTTTCAATTTTGTTCTAAAAAAATGATATTCACGTTTTTGGAAATTCATTCATTTTTTGTTGTTGTTGATGAAATGTTTTGCGTGACGATTATTTTATTTTTGTTCTATGACAAATGACATTATGATAAAAATCTGTTCTAGTTTGTTTTTAGACCCTTTTTTTGTTGTTGTTAACCCTGGTACCATTTAATAAACAGGGATTTTATAAAAAAACACCATAAAAATATATTTGGTTACGTGAATGAATTTGCATTGTTGTTGTTGTTTATTATTTTAGAAAAAATCTCATGTTACCTAGAAATAAAAATGGTGCAAAAAAATAATTCTCAAAATAAAGGCTAATGTGAAAAAAATATTGTTTGATGTTGATGTGTTGATTAATTAGCGGCCGACTGAAAATAAAGTCTTTTATTACAAATGACGGATTTGTCCTTGTTCTCTCTCTCTGGCAGGATGTCTGTGAATGTGCTTCATTCAAAAAATATGAAAAAAAACAATTTGGGATAAACGAGAAACCAATGCACATGTACAGTGACCAAAAGAGTGATCGAAACTAATGCACTCGAATGCTTGACAATCATTTCATTTTATTAAATATCCACCAAAATTGTACATTGCTTGACAAGTGGCATCGATTCTTAGAAGATAATTTACAGAGAGTGTGAGCAGATTTATACAAATTTATTTAGTAAATCAATTCAATCACATTATAATCATCAATCACAATCAATTAATAACGGACTTTTTGGTTTTTTGTTTTTTTTCTTTTATTTTCCAAGCTTGTTTCTAAGCATTTTTCTTTTTTGTTTCACAGGTGATAACGTTGTTTGATCAAGTAATACGTATGCTTGAAGAAAAATAATAAATTATCAAATTGTGAGTTAACATCATAAGGCATTGTCAATGAAATTGGATCAAATTTCATCATCAAATCTATGGAATCAACCGCATCATTTGAATCGTTCTTCTTCAAGCAATTTGTTTGCATTGGTAAACTATGGATTGGTTTAGCTTGATGTGATGACATTAATTCAAACATTGTATCATGAATTTGGACCATTAAATAATAAATAGCTTCTATGGTAGAAAGAAAATGAACTGGTCGTCTTTTGTGATACCGCCAAAACATTGTTTCTTCTGATTTGATCACCAAAGTTGGCAATTCTGGTAAAAAAAAGAAAAATAGAACCAAATATAAATAATTAATTTTCACTATAAAAATAATAAGCCTATCTCATCAATTTTGAAATGTAATGAATCATTTAATAATACAACATAAAAGAAATGTCGAAATGCAGCTTATGCAGACATATCACAATTTGATAGTTAATGAATAATTTGTATGTGATTAGTGTATAGAAGAATAAAAAAAGCGAGATACTTTGGCACGGAAACCTACTCTAATTCTAGATTTAGATTGAGAAGTAGAACGAGAGAAAGTGTCAAATTGATAACTGAGAATCAACCAGAGGTAACTAGAATTAAATGTTAGAAAAAAAATGATGTAACATATTAATAAAACTAATAAAAATTTTATCAATTAGCACCATTTTTTCGAAACAAATTCATCATGGAAATATACGCAACTGAATTTGTTGTGGGTGATATTTGGCCATCTGGTTTGTGTAATTCTTTGATATATTTTGCAAATGCATTATCATATTCGATATTGGGATCATTCACTAGTTTTTTAGGAAAATCCAAATGCTTCTAAAAATAGTCAGAATAAATAAACAAAGAAATGAAGAAGATTGGAATATTTTTTTTTTGTAAATTGATCGATGATTTGATGTTTTAACATTCGTTTTCTCATAAAAACATGTTGGAAAAACATGCCTGTGAAAATTGATTCTACATTCCTGATATGCAAACTTCATTATAATAAAAAACATATGATTCTGGCAAGAAAAAACAGATCTACTTAAGTGATTCACTGTAACAACATTGTTGATCACAATTGATCAAGCAAATAATAAAAAAAAATATTCCAGCAATGCAGAATATTTTGTAAGTGTTTATATGTTCTTACAACAAAAAACAAAAAAGAATTTGCTTCTGTGATTGTGTAATAAAAATGTTTATCGTGCTGAACCTAAATTCAATGTTCAATTGTGCAGAAATGATTTTTGTTTTCTCATTTATCATTTGATTTGTGGATGATCATATCAAATTAACAATACATTAATCTTATAGTAAAAATGTATTATATAAGTGTGAGTGAGTGAGAGTGCATTTATTTCTCTTCCTCATATTTTCAATGAAATCATAATGCTTGATTGAAAGTTTGATGGAAAACTTGACACTTGTCTGGATTTGTGAACGATCATATTAATAATAATAGGAAAATATATATAAATGTACAAGTTAACAGAGCAACAACAACAGCAACAGCTACCAGAATAATAGAATTTAAATCTCTTAAAAGTTTCCTTTAAGACACACAAAAAACATTACATTTGAAACCGTTTTCAGAAATTTTTTTCCTCAACAAAAATTACATTTTCTCACTATAATCCGGTTTTTTATTTTTTTAATAAAAATGTCGCAGAAAAATAAAGAATGAAGAAATTCAATATGTTGGGTGTGCACTTGGAAACAAATGATAAAAATGAAGAAGAAGAAAAAACTATTTATATTTACATTTATTCTTTTATTCTGTAAATTAAAATTCAGGAAAAAAACCAATCCAAAATAACGTAAATTATTTACTTACTTTTAAGGCGTTCATTATTGAGTATGGCTCCAGTTTGTCTCCAAGTGCTAGCGAAAATTGCATAATATTAACAAATATTAAAATTCAATATAAATCCATAAATAACCAAAATCTTAATGAAAATAATGAGCAAATTAAAATAGATAATATTGGAAACATTGGTTATAATTAATGATTACGTAATTGGCAAATAATTGTTTCTTTTTTTTCAAATTAAGATTCAATTGCTATTTCTAATGATATGTCTGTGTGTGTGTCTGTGTTTGCTTACTGAATTAATCCAATATCGGCAAGATTCTTTCCTCTAAAACAATTACATTCTGTTCCAAGACGTGACCATTAATTTAAAGATTTCTTATAAGTTTTATACAAGTTTTTCTATGTGCGTAGGCGAAATTCAAGAATGTGTAATTGTGAATTGATAAAATCCGAATAATATTGTATTGTATTGTCTGCATTGTTCCATTTCAATATCCGGCCTTTTCCAGTCAAAGTCTGGCCAAAATTCTACATTCAAGATGTTATTTATAGAGAAACTATTGCAAATATTCTATGCTACTCAATGGAGTAAAAATACAATTTCTAAATATAGTTTCTATACTCAAAAAGCTTATTATTTCTAATCAAGCCAGAAATAATTCATTTAAAGTTCATTTATAAGAGGATCAGTTTTTCACAATGTTACCACCACCATTCAAAACTTTTGGTTCAGTGTTATTCTTTCACAATCTAGTTGATAAACTTTGATTTTGGTCTTTTTAAATGATTAAATTAATGATGATTGATTATTGAGTTGAGTAGTTTTCTTTGAGTGACCGGGAGATGACCCATAATAAAATAAAGTAAAATGGCAAATAACAACTATACCTGTCTATGATGACCACTCTTTTTATGGGAAATTGTAAAGCATTTGGTGAATGACCAGTTTCCAATGTCCACTCTTCATTTTCAAATGTCCGATAATGCTTTTTCAAATATTCTCCAACGGTTAACGAATCTTTCTTCGGGAATATTAGAAAAATCTAGTTATCAAAATTGAATAAAATAAAATAAATACAAATTATATAATCAAAATTGACATAAACATGATTGTTGAATGATAAAAATCTAAATTGCTCATTTGTCACCCAAAACCTTTTTCTTTGGTCAATCACGAAATTCATATTATTTGTTTAATGGGTTTGGTAAATTTTAGATTATAATCTTTGAATATTTTTTCACAAAATATTATTCAAAGATGATTTACATTTCGGTCGGATGCAAAGCAATAAACAACAACATGAAAAAAGAAGAAGAAATTAAATGTCATTCAACTGAACATTATTGAACGCAAAAA
>JAOWBP010058068.1:0-40254 GCA_028571105.1 Tragopan temminckii
AAAATAAAATAAAATAAAAGAAAATAAAAGAAAAGAAAATAAAAGAAAAGAAAATAAAAGAAAAGAAAAGAAAAGAAGGAAAGAAGGAAAAAAAGTAAAAAAAAAAAAAAAGAGGGAAAGAAAGAAAGAAGAATAAAGAAAGAAAGAAAAAAAAAAAATCAGGTTGCAATATTAGTTTCTGTGACAATGCTACCAGTGAGGAGAGTTGAATTCAGGGGCTTGAATTCAAAGTTGGTGAATGCTGGAAATCTGTGGGAGCAGTCCTTTGGGCATCTTACAGAAACTGTACTCTCCTAATGTGATTTCACCAACAATTGGAGCAGATTGACAGAGGCCAAGCACGATTAGGCAGATCCTCTGGGTGCCCAAATACATGTGTATTAGAATGATGGGCTCCAATAAACCCTAAATAATCAATATCTATTAATCTTTAATTATGTCATCCTACTGATAAAGTAAGAAAGATATATCAAGAAACTGCCTTCCACATGCGTTCATTAGGAATTCAAAGATTTAGTAGCTGGTGGTGATGTTACGATAATTAGCAGTAAAAAAATGGAAGAAATGTAGGTTGCTATAGCAACACGTTCATCATGATCTACAGCATAAACACCCAGATTAATTTACAAGATGCCAGGTAGATATCTGCTTGGCTGACTTGGGTACACACAGATACCACCTTATTTGCTTTTATTAAGGCTTAATCATTAACATTAGAGCTTTCAAAGTACGTGTGCTATCACTGTCAATCACAGAGAAGCTAGATTCTTCTGGGGGCAAATTCACCAGCTAAGGCTGTTTTTGTCTCCGATTTGCAGGGAAGTATGAGGATGAATATTCTTCCTCCAAGTTACTCGGAAGACACTGGTGTGGCCCTGTATGTGGGCTGTGTGTTATGGGTCATATTTTCCCTCTGTAGGAAACAAAATCTAGTTCCATGAGTCTCAGTCCTTTGTCCTGACTGTTCAAGCTGTTCAGAAAGTAGCCCGCTTCATGAAGGAGCTTTGAGTTGTGCTCCAAGGTGCATGATGAACAAGGAAGGAGCCTGTACTGGCCCAGCAGTGGGGACCTATACGTTACATAATGGAAGACACCATGAGGTCACTGCCATACTGAAAAAATGGATCATCCTTGGCAGCACTGGAAGATAGATTACCAGTTTTCATAGGTTAATCAGCACGGATGCAGTTAACGTGGTCCCATAATGAGATACACATGCATCCAAAGAAAAAGCAAAGGTAGGAGAGTGAGTACACTCTAGATTACTGAACTAGAGCTCTCCCTAGAAAGAATTAGATCAATGCAGAAAAAGATTATAGACATACTGTGAGTAATACACCTGAAAATGAATGCTTCTGTCACTGCTTTTCTTCTGCTAGTGACGCTAACCCTCACTAGCAGAGGGTCACAGCTTCTTGCTACAAATTGACATAGAAGACACTGTATTTCCCTACTAAAAATATTGGAAAAATTTCCAGTGTAATTCAGTTCCCTTCTCCAAGAAGGTAAATGATGGAAGAAATATTATGGTCAGGGGTAGAGTTTGTTTAAGGAGGAACACCAGACTTCCCCCAAAACATCCTAACAGCTGTTCATAACCATGGGGTGTGGTTCTTTCTGATGGTTCCAACCACTGCCTCCTCCAAGGTATAGCTGTGGGCGCAGCTGCATGCAGCACTGCACTGAGAAACTTGCCTGGCTGCACAGAGGAATTTTGGGGGCTGGAAGTAGGATGAATTAAACTGGGGCATAGCTGCAGTATGCCTTGATGGGGAAAGCAGGAGATATAGTCAGTGCCCTCCTTCTCAGCTCTGTTGTCTTCATTCCAGCAGCAGTGAAGAAGAAAAGATGCCCTAACTGCTCCCACGTACACAAGGTGAAAACTGTTCACAGTGTGCCCAGGAAGACTTATTCAGTCTTGATTTGCATTTTTCAGTGGTTCTTATGAAAATCCTGAGCAAAAACAAATGTGTGTGCAATCCTTTCTTTTTATGGTTTATATTTCTGCATCCTTCCACAAATCCCCACTCTCCAGACCACTACAGGCATCAGAGAATAAATTCAACAAGTCAGTTTGAATATTTCTAGATATAGAAAAGATAAAAGGCAAGGACATTGAGGAAATGAAGAATAAAAATAGCAGATATGTAGAATACTTGGTAGGTAAATACCAAGTAACTGCATAAAGAACTGAGAAAAATAGAACCTGTATATCTGAGTCATTTCTAAGTTACTAAGCATACAGCTTGCTCTGCACTGACCTCAGAAATGGAGATTCCACCACGGCAATTTGGCACAGCCAAAATGAACTTTTTTTTTTTTTTTTTTTTCCTTTTACTTCAATGGCTTTATGATTTATTGAGAAAAGGCACAAAAAGTTCCTTCACAACCACACAAAGCAGAGCACTTGCATCTTCTGTGAGCATCTTTCTGAACCATAACTGTCATGTAGGAGCATCAAATAAGATGTAATATAATCTCACAAGTTTTGCTGAAAAAATGCCATATGAGCACAAGTTTTCTTTGTAGAAATATGTAAATATCTCTATCACTGCAGCATAAGCAGCTAGTGGTATTACGCTAGCCACAATTTACTTTAAATGCCAGTATATTGTGTAGTACCTACTGGGTCCCTTTTTTTCTGGCTTTTCTGAATTAACTAAGCCACGACTCAACACACGGCTTGAAACCACTATTGCTTATTTATAAGGAGAAAGACAGGCCATCAAACTGTCCACAGGAATTTAAAAAATTCATCAGGGAGTCAAAGTCTTTACTTTCTTTCCATTCATATAATTTTGGTTTTGGCTTAACACTTCACACAATATTCAGTTCAAATGAATATCCTTTGCATTTAAAGTAAACAGTTTCTATACAAAAACTTTTGATTTTTCTTTTCCTGCCCTTTACCATTTTCTTTCCTCATTCCAGCGATCTGCTCAAATAACATTATACCTACTCCATGTCAGAAACATGATCTGCTTCTCTAATTCAGGTTTTTTCATAACAGCTAGTTCAAGTGGCTTCATTTCAACAATTTTGTCTCTAAAGTTTCCCAAGTATTTTAGTTTTTTTAAATGGATTTTTTAATTTGATTAAAAAAATGGGGAATGGGAGAAAAAATAGATATAATTAAAAAGTGATACATTCTGGTTTGGAAAATGAACAAAGCTCACAGAAAATAAAGAAATACTTCTAATGCCTTGATTCTAATATGAGTCAGGTTCATAATATAAAAGTATATTTGATGGTTTCTGTCTAATTAATAGTAGAACTTAGCCCACAATTCAGACCTCCCTCCCCCCTACTTCCCTACACACACACCTAATTAGGAAACATTTTACATAGCTCTTATTTAGCATTTTATAAACATTGGGCCAATTTCAACTTTGGGGTAACTTTATTGAAGCCAGTGAGTAAAGCCAAATATCTAATTAAATGTAACACTTTGGCAAGTATACAAGTATTTGGCAAGAAAATATATATTCATCAAACGGTGCTGTGCATATGATGAATTACAGAATTATGTGATGAACTGTGGCTATTATGCCAATAAAACTTTTAGAAATAACTTTTCTTTAAAACAAATTACATTTTGGAGAATGGATGGTATAACGGTCTGATAAAAAAAGGTGTTTCTGACATCTAATAAGAAACTTGCTTTATTATGGTTTGACATCTGTACGAACATGGCAATTTTGAAGTCCTCCTACAAAATATTTCTATTCTACCAGTTTATGTGCAACTACACCATCAATTTGAATCCAACCCACATAAAAGTCAGTAAAAGTACTTACAGATACTCTCCTCATGGTATAGATGGCTATGAACAGCACTGCTTCAACTAAGTTGATTTTTAGAAATACCTCTACAAATAATTGAATACTGTGTAATACAGTATCTGTATGCACTGATTGAAAAGACTTTGCATGTACGTGAAATAAGACAGTTGGGACTAAGTTGCATCACTGCAGGGTGAACTATTCTTTAGCATGTCTTTCATCATTCTTCAAGGGAAAGATCTTGAAGCAGAGTTCATATGCAGACTCAGAGAGCTGCTCTGAACTGACACTACACAATGTCTTGTACTGTTGCCATTGACTCACCCTACAAAAACTGCATGACTATTGAAAACAGAGAAACTGTGGGCAAAGGTATTTGCCTTTCTTGAAATCTGACCTGCAGAACAGCCATATTTAAAAGCTAAATTCAATAGTACATACACTAATAGAAACCTCTTCACATTTATGAGTACTAATAAATTTTCTGCATCCAGACAGACTACAAAATCTGTGGTTACTATTTTTAAAGAACTAGTGAAAAGAAAACATATAAATTAAAAAGTATTAGAAGAGATTTTCCCTCTTTAAACATTTGACATAAATATATGACAATATTTATTCCATATCTCATGCTTTTAAATAGAATACAGTAATGTTCATTTGGTTAACACGTAGGGACAAAATAATATTTTTATGCCTCAGCTTAATTTTATATCATAATTTGAACTTTATTATGGACTATATTTACTTATTTTTAAGTATTATTTCTGTGCATGAGTATTATCTCGTCCTGCTGAAGAGATTGAATCACGTGATGATGAGATGGTGGATATAAATTCTCTGGACCTATACTAGACCACACAGAGTCTATCTGCTGACTTCTGAAGTCTGTGTGTAGTACCTTCCTGTACAAATACAGAAATGTTTTGTTTCCAACCATAACAAAGACATGTCCTGGGGTAAATAATGCAGGTACAAGGATTACACAGGCATTTCCTAACTATCTAGTTATAGGAGAAATTTTTGTGGGAGTTGTGGCGCAATGTGAGCTCATTGTATCAAAGATAGAAAGCTGCAGTGCTCTTATCATCTTCTCTGAGTGATGTTAAGTTGAACTGTAGCTACAAAAACTGTTCCAAGAATCCTGGACTAGAACATAAGTTGATATGGTGTCACTTTGGTACAAACAGCTTTAGAATTCACAGACCTCACCTTCCATAAAACAGTTGATTATGGGGGGTTTCCTAAGATGAAATCAGTTTAGGCTTGTCATATATTTTTCTAGTGCAGTTTAGATTGAAAGTTAATTACAGTAGCAACATTTTTATGAGAGTGGTATTTCTGGCGTATAGATTATAATATCAAGTGTATGTAGTGAAGAGGTACAGGGAGGTAAGATGTAAAATGGTAGAGTTTTAAACCATCAGCAGAAAGCTGCATTTGAGAATTGGAAGAGAAAAAAGAAGATAAGGATTTGGCATATATCATATATATATACATCTTATATATATATATATATATATTAATATATATAAAATATATATATGAATGAAGAAGTCCCATTCTGGAGGCAGTCAGAAAGGAAGTAAAATAATAGCATTTTCCTCTGACTGTATTATGTCCTAGATTATTAGCACATTTAAAAACTGGTTATGGCTTAAGCATCATAAAGTATGCTGAAGAAGTACAGTGGAAGATAAAAAAAGTCAAAAAAAACCCCAACAACCCCCAAATCACTAACAGGCATAAATTCACTCGAATCAGTAGATTAGATCCTACAGATCCTAAAAAAGAGACACTAGCATTAAGGTGTTGAGTGGGAAATGCAGTTACATTTTTTCATGGAGATAAAAACCTCTCCTTGGACTGAGTTCCAACCTGTTCTTCAGGCTGCACTGTATCTTTGCTGTGGGTCTGAGGCAAGGAGCTCTGCTCTGTTGTTGAAGGACAGAGTAGGAGACAAGTTGAAAACAGGAAGACGGGGTAGGGTGACAATCACAACTTGGGGCTGAAGGGAAAATAACTTCAGCAGTCCACAAAGTCCTTTTCATCCTGTGACAAATCATATTCCTTAGAGGCCTTCTGGGAAGAAGAGCTGATGCTTCTTTCTCTTCTCACATCCCTTTGCTGGCTCATTTTTTTGCCTTTGGGGACCACAGTGGCTGCTCTCCCATTACCATCCAGGCAGTCAGCACAGGAGGACCTGTACCTGTGACCAAGTTTACTTATTACTGTAGTTCAGTTCAGCAGGATCCACCTTACCCTTAAACATAAATATCTTTTGAAATTCAGCTTTATCAATGCATTTTATGGATAATAAGTGACTAAACATTAGAACCCATTTCTGAGCTTTTTGTTCTTTCCTGTAGCTGCTAATTATTAAGGTGTTTATCTGTAGAAAGATAAAGTTTCTGCCTCAAACATACCTCGTCTTTTTATTCATGTTGACTGAATCTTAATTCCACGTTTATGATGTTTGAAATTTTAGCTAATGGCATACAATAACTACAGACTGTGACTCAAAGAACAATTTGAAAAATAAAAGAAGAAAGATTTCATGTTATCCACGGCAGATAATGTGCATTTTACCCACCTATAAAGCACCTAGGAAGCTGCAGAGCTGTACTAATGAATAAATGATAATAATAAAATTGATAATAATAACAGCAGTAATGAGACAAGAGTTTGAGGACAGATATCTATATTTTGATTTGAGAGAGGAAGCAAAAGACATTCTTCTGCAGTTTGCAATTGTGATATTTTACATGTATAGTCCTTTTTTTTCAGTAATCCTGGGCTTTGACAGTAGTGGTTTTGTAGCCCTCTTTTTAATAGGTGACTCACTGTGTTACGTGTTCTTAATAACAAATATAAAAGTTCTGAATTCGTCTTTTCAAAATAGTACATGGGAGGCATACACAAGTCTTATTCACAAAAATGAATTTATACAGTATCACCCACGAATCACTTTGAAAAGAAACTAACTTCCTAAGCCTTAAGTACCTTATTTTGCCTTCTTTATTTTCTTTGACATTTTCCTACTGCTTACTTTAATGTATGAAGAAAGAGTGCTAAGGTTTCCTCATGTATAAAATTCATCTGTATCAGATCAGCTACTACTGAGCATTCAAGTCCCACACTGCTTTTGTAATGTGTATTTGATGAATCCAAGTTAAAGCTTCATAGGCACACTTACTCATAGAGGCAATGGAGAATTTAACCAATTCATTAATCCATACCATCATCAGCTATCACAATGGCGCAGGATAAGCCAGACTACTGAGTAATGTGAACTTTGGCAAACAGACATGGGAAACACCTTGCATGTTATTATTTGCTGTCTGAGAACTGTTTGGATACCAGAAAATTTGGATATGAAAAGGACAACTTGCACTTGGATAGCTTGCGTTCTGGAACTTCCGTAATAATATTAATTTTTCATTTGTACCCGAATCCCATCTTTGTCACAGACAGTATTTTGTTCTTTAAAACATTTGTACAATGACCCTTTCTTTTCTGATAGGGATTACAAATTAATTTAAACTGGTAGCTTGGACCCGTTTTTGGTAGCAGGCCATCGTGCCCTTCAGACATCAAAGCCTTTAAAAACCTAAACATAAGGATGCACTACATAACTTGGGTTTGACATTAGTGAAGGGCTGTAATATTTCCTGCTTTGGCTAAGGATTTTAGTGTAATATCACTCATCACTTCATATGTCAGAAAGTAAAAAATCACCACCCCAAATCTACACGTTACAGGATTCAGATCCCAGGATCTGAGAAGATCAAAGGAATTTGTTTGCCTTAATGACTCAGAGGGATTTTTCACTGACAGCAGCTCTGCTTTCTGTAGAAATGCACTTTGCATTTGGAGATGGGCAGTATTTGTAATGCCATATGTGATCTGTTACAGCCAATGACTTGTAATTAAACGTTCTCACTGAATTCTCTCTCCCAGTCAAACTCACTGTTGTTGAAATCACAAAGTCTTTATTGATCAGATCTATTCCATTTTGCATCAAAAACTAGTTTGTCCACTGACTGCTAAAAATGGCAACTGAAGTCTTGGCAATAACTTGTCAGGGACATAGTCCTTGTTTTCACTGGGGGAAGGGGGGGAAAGGGCTTAATTATGACTTGGGAATATCCAAAATACAGATTCATTTATTTTCCTGAGGAGGCACTGAGAGTAGATAGATACACCAGAGCTATTAATCCAGACTTTCCAGAAGTAGCAAACTGACATAAATCTACAGAAAGGGAGAAAAGACAGTGGCAACAATCAAACAAACAAAACAAGCAAACAAACAAAAAATACAAAAACTCAGCGGAATTGAACTGTTTGGATAACGAAAGCCTGTTGAAATTTTTATCTGGGCTGTGCAGATCTTTTCCCTCCAGTACCCAAAACAAGAAAGAAAAAAGGCAGTTACCCCAGCCCTTGAAATGTGATATTTATTAACATGACAGGTGTCAAATTGGGCAAAGCAGAAAGAAAACATATGCCTTATTCCTTTGATAAATTAATTTTTCTATAAGTTGTTAATATAAATCTATTAATTTATATTGTTACTTTTTGTTTCCAAATATAGGTTAATATCGTATCAATAACTTAAGAAAAAGTAGGAAGAAAATGATGAGAAACAAAATAGAAAGCTATTTTTTAAACCTGTGAAACAAAACTGAACATCATAACTGAAAACACTGTTGACATGCACAAAGGAAGCATTTCTTAACAGGAAACCGTAAAACTCAGTGAGTCAGAAAGTTTGTCATGGGATTTAGGTTTTGCATATATATCATTATTTTGTATGTAAAACAGTCTTGTAAAGCACCATGAAATACCCACAGTTTCACCTAACAAGTAATACACTTATTCAAATCTTGAATTATCACACTGGACATCTTTCAGTACCTTAAATCTTACTAAACATCACTACACCAGATAGTCACAGAAGGTCCAAAGTGAAATCGCTATTCTCTGCTGTAGTTTTTTCAGTCTGGACTTATTTCCATATTATGAAGACATCCAAGATTTGGTGCTGAACCACTATTAGCCTTTGAAAGAACATAAGGATTAAAAATGTGAAGACTGAATTGCTCATAAAACTTTTTCTAAAGAGCACCAGAAATATATTTCCAGCATAAAATAAAATCGTTGCCTGTCCTTTGTATAGGCTTTGGTCTGACACAGAGCAGGGGGCTTATTAACTGAAATGGAAAATATCTGGCAATTGCTTCATTTTCCATCTGATATTGTCACCCTTACTGACTGCACACTATAAAAAATGTGAACTGCCCTAAAAACCATAACCTAAGAAAAGGAAACGATCAAATTTTGCCTCCTCCACAGTTCTCATTAATTTAAAGAAAATTTGTTATGAATATTTCTGAGACCATTATCAGGCTACACAGCATTGATGTACTATGTTAAACAAAAGCAGATACTGAAAAAAATAAATATATATAGATATGAAGCAAAATTTTCCAGAAAAACCATGTCTTGCCAAAACAATAATCATAAAAAAATAAAAATAAAATGGAATGGAGATGAGAATAACCTACACAAATCACAGGAAGTAGTGTTTCCATGTAGTGTGTGCTAACATTCAGAGATCCACAGCAGCCATAGGAAAAAGCAAAATGGAACAGAGGAGGAGGAAAGACATGCTGAATCTGAAACACTTTGAGTAGAATAGAAATAAAAGAAATCAAGGTTTGGGGAGCTGGCATATGGACTGCACAGGATTTCTTCCCCTCGGATACGGTTAGAGGAATATACCTCAATGAGAAAACACTGGATGTAGAAACAGACAGAAAGTTAGAAAAAGAGATTCAAGATACAATTTTTTGCTGTTTAGGTATTTTTATCATTCAGTTAGGAAACTGATAGGACCACTACGGACAACTTTAGAAGTTTTGTTTTATGATAAAAGAAACCATGGAGGAATATTTAACCTTTCCAGAAATTTGGAGGTGGTATTTACAAACAGAGCCTTCCTTCCCCTGAAAACAGACACCAGGCAATTAAACATTTAACTCTGTTCTTTGTCTGATGCTGTATCTCACACTTTGTATCAATTTCCAGGAAATATTTTCAAATTTACTTAATTGTCATTCCTTAAGGTCCTTATTCAAGTTTTAATTCTTTGAGAATATGTTAGAAAACAGATTAGCATGTTAAAGATCTGTTAACTCTTGCACAAAGTCTAATCCAGGTGAGTGAGTGTCCATAGTGAAAATCTGCCCAGATGGCCATAAAACAAATAAAAGTACTAAGACAAGAACGCAAATGCTCTGCCTGAACAGATATTAGCACCTTGCCAGCAGTTGTAACAGTTTAAAGTTAATGTAATTACTGGATAGACAATCACAATGTTAAATAATTTGCTTAATGAACCTGTACAACAATTACTTTAGTTACAGCTCCTGTTAATATTTGTTCAGTGAATAATTGCTTTTTGAGCAATGTTCAGGAGCTTTCCTAAAATTGTATTGATATAACCACAATCTAGAATCAGGCAGAGAGAGACAGGGAAAAAGCAGATATTTTTTATGCTTTTACAGTACTACGGTACAGAAGTCCAAACTAGTCTAAGAAATTATCGGCTGGATAAATAAAGTTGAACCACTTCACCACATTTTCTTTACAGATCCTCTGGCTGCCCTTTTAAACTTAATTATCCTTGTTAATTACTTATCAATCCGTAGACTGTGTCAAACTCATTGAACTTATTACTTTCTAAATCGCTCACGTGAGTATTGCCACTCAGGGCTACAGTGGCAGGAGCAGCCCCCTTGCTTTTCCACTTCGCTGGTTTCCAGCCCTGCATCAATGTGCATTGATCAGGAAGGGGTATGAAGCTAGAAAACTGTTTTCCCTTCACCAGTCACACAACAAAGCCTGCTCACAGTTGTAGTCCCCTTCAGGATTGTACAGAAAAGATGGTCCTGGACCACCACACTGCTCCCATATGGCACTATCCACCTGCTTTTCTCAGTGCCTCTTTAGTATTCGTGCTCCTACAAAGCAAGCTGGGCAGAAAACAGGCCAGGGTCTGTCATCACACTTGTGAATGGGAGTTGGACTAGATGGTCTTTAAAGGTCTATTCCAACTCACACAATTCAATAATTCTATGATATGCCCCTTGGATGAGCAGTGTATGACCAGCATCATATTCTCTATTGTCAGTTTTCCTACTTATCTACTTCAGATGCTCTTCTACATGCAGGTGATATAAAAGCCCTTCCCAGGGAGACAGGCCAGTGCCCTTCCACTACTCAGCATAGGCATGCAGAGAGTGTGGTCATCTGCAGATAAATTCAGAGGTGCCAGTCTTCATCTCTGCCTTTTACCTCCTTGTCCAGGCAGATCAGAGATACAGAGCCTGCAATGTTCACATTCGCTCTCTTCACTGAGGAATGAACTCTGCAAGACTGGCTCATATTAAATTGCACCTTACTCAACCAGCAGCACAGCAGCTGCAATGTGAGTGTGCTGAAAAGAGAAGAAAGATAAATTTCATGAAAACTGCTGCACAAAAAGGCAAGATTTTTGCAGGTGGAGAGAAGGCTTGGAGTGCTTTTATATGAACAAGGAATGATGTTTCGTTCGCCAGGAGAGTCTGAATATTCTCTCATGGCCTGATTCTTCATGACTTCTCAGAATCTTTATCAAATCTTACTGAAGCAATGGAAAAACAGAACTTTTCCTGATTGCATTAGTTTAAACTCAGTGAGAGTACTGCATAGTATGGAGCTGACATGTTGTCCTCAAAAGAAATAAAGCCCTGGTGATTAACCAAAGGGCAATACTGTTTTGAGGCTGAGGGCCATCTAAGCACTTGCAGGACCAGCCAGCTTTTCTCTATCTGAAAGAAAAGATGATTTATCCACTGACATGAAAAGAAAGCTGAAAAGAAGCCTATATGTTTCCCTTTTTTTTTTTTTTTGTCAGAGTCGTCTCTGAGGGACTAGGACTCACATTGTGCAGAGAATATCCCAAACAATTCCTTGTGCTTATTCCCAACAGACACATTTATATTTTAAAAATATTATGAGAAGCTTGTCAATAAGTACGTTGGGAAACAAACTCAGTTTTTCTAATTTCATTTGAGGTCAGGACCTGACCTAAAAAAATCTTGTAAGTGCCTAACTCATATTTAATTTCAACAGGAATTAAGGTAACAGACGAGTTGTTCTCCTAAATATCTCCTTGAAACTAAAAAACTCCAGAGCTGCACAACAGGATAATGCTGCACAAAAAGCTATAAAAGCTGCTAGAATTTAAAAGAAGAACAAGCAGCAATAACAATGCTGTGATCCATATAGCTAAGCTTAACTAAGTGGATAAGAATCTGAAAGACTCAACAAGAGAAACGTAGAGGCAGAAGGGCAAAGAGAGGGAGATGATGGCTTGTCTTCTCTCACCACTGAGAATATATATTCATGTCCTCACCAAGTCCTCTCAAAAAGATATTAAAAAAAAAAAGAAAGAAAGAAAGAAAGCACTCAAACATAAAACACTGAGCATTTTAAAATGAAAAGATTGATTTGAAACGAATTCTGCTTTCTCCTGCAAGCACTTTTATGAAGGGATATTAATGAATATAGTTACTGCTTTGCAGAAGTGGAACAGGATCTGGCCCCTGGACTGCATGTCAGAAGCAGAAGAGTTGCCATATTGATCCTACCCCCATTAAAATCAGTCAGAGATTTGCCATTGATTTCAGTAGGAGCAAGGTCTTCAAGAGCAGCAAAAGACCATCCCTTGGAAGTAGAAAAAAAGGTGCAAAAGTTGTTTGAATGCCAAGGCCAAACATTAAGCTAGGAGAACTTTCTATCCAAAGGCTGTGAGAGATTTCATTTACAATACTTTTGAACTGCAGGCAGAGGTTCCCCTCAACTGGGGCCAACATGCTCACCATCACTGTGTTCATTCAGACTTAGCCCCAAGCAGATCTTTCTTACTTGAGACTCCTCTGCTGTAGCAGTTCATCCCCAAGGAGATACACTGGAATGTCTCAGTGACTGTCATCAGTGCATGCTGCTAGTCTCATTTATTTCAGTTGGCCTATTTTATCCGTCTCTTACTAGTTCCTGCTAAACCTGTTCCTTTTGTTTGTTTGTTTGTTTGTTTTCTCTTATGTAAGGCAGACTGTACAGTAGCTACTTGTTTTGCCCTATTTTCACTACATTTTGCTCCACTCTTTTATATATTAGGCTAGGGAAGTTTATTCTGTATTTTTTTCTGATTCAAGTGAACACAGATACACTATAGTATGCTATTTACAGTAGACTCAATACATTAATATTCTTAATGATTATAGTATGGATAAGTAAAAAAATAAATGAAGTGCTGTTGTAAGCCTTTACATAAATTCAGAACAAATCTTTCGAGTTCAGAAATCTTTTGTTCACTATTTTTTTGCCACATATCCACTTCTCAAACTGACTCAAAAGCATTAGAATAACGTGGCAGAAAAAGATCTTATGGTATTGATAACATTGATAAAAAAAAAAAAAAAAGAAACTATTCACATGAAATTGCAAAAGTAAATAACAAGTTGTTCAGTGGAGCCATGGATTTCTTGGATTTGAACAGAAAATCTGAATAGAGTTTATACTCCAGAGTTTGTATGTATATCATAAAGTTTCAGAGAACTGACAGCCAATAAATTGTGGTCAAACAAGATTTGTATCATGCTGACAAATTAACAAGATGAAAATTTGCAGTGAGACTCATTCACCATATTAGTATTTAAGATTGTAGTGCAGTATTTTTACTGATAGCAGTTCATGCCTTCAAGGATAAATGCCTGAATTATCATGGTGTTAATGGGCAAGTATGGCACCTATTTTAGGACTAAGACTGAATGTTTCTCTGCCACTGCAAGTGCCTCTAGAAATCCACATGATGTATAATTTCTTAATGGGTCAAACTAGTGTAATATAATTTTGTGCAATTGGTGGTTTTTTTTTTTTTGTTTTTGTTTTTTGTTTTTTTTTTTAAGCACAACTTAGGAACCAATTTATTCTTTTATGGTGGTGTATTATGTAAAGGTCAACAAAAAAGCTGTTGTCAAATTTTATGAAATCCTAACTCTTTGTCAGCTATACATATATTCTATATATTAAACAATTTTGAAAGAAATAAAAATTCCATTGGACAATCACAACCAGTTTGGTCCAATTTTACACCCTGTATAATCATTTTTCATCTGTAGCATGAAGTGATTTCTGATGTCCATCTGCAATAGAAAAGAGAAGGCTGAAGGAGCCAGCAACTTCTTGTCAGAGTAACAAAGTTAAGTTATATCATTATGAGTGATAAACAAAAAAGAGCTGATGGCAAGCCACATGATCATCCTGTTTTGTGGTGGATCTGTCTGTCAATGATTGACAAGTTGTACTAAGGGAATGAGGAAAATGAAGGACAGAAAGGGCTGTTCGCACTATCTTAACTTTTGTAGATGACAAAGCATTTAAAGTTGTGTGATGTCAGTATTTCTCCAGAGTTTCTAGATATTTTTTGTCCCCTTGTGGAAATGGTGATACCTGAGACAGAAAATTTCTTTCCTGCATTGAGTACAGAAAATGTATTTCTGAGGACTCCAAACACACTATACCAGGAGTTCACCTGTCCTCCTTCCAGGAATTCCACTTCCCTTGCTGTGAAAAAATAAAAAACACAATCCAAATGCATTGGTTGACCCAAGTTCTGTTACACAGAAACCTGCAAGACACAGAACTGATCTTTGTCTCTTCTACTGTTGCCTGGTTTATGTCACTTTATCTCTCTCTGCCTTGCTCTCTTGGCTGAGGACAAATGACAAGTCTTCCTTCCTTCTCCTTGACCCACTGCTGTTTGTCTCTCCAAACACCCCAAATCCTTGTAGGAACAAAGGCTATATCTTCCATTTGATTAGCACCACAGGACCCAGACTTCAAATGCTTCTCCCTATTATAACGCTCTGACAGCATTCATTTTATTTATTTATACATAATTGTACTATTTTTGCATGATAATCCCAACTTCTCATGATCTGGTTCACTATTCATCTTCTGTCTCCTAATCTAAAGTTTACGAAAAACAAATTACACCTTTGTGTCTTTCACTTACAAATAAGCCAGTCCAACCTACTGAAATAATAATGAGTATTACTAAAAATCCTGAGCATACAAAACGCTTCCCCATTGAGACATGGTGGGTTGCAGTAAAATAAAAACCTTATATACATTGGGGAAAAAAAAAAAAAAAAGATGCTATCTCAAACAACCCACTTAAAACAAAAAGAACAATATCCATATGTCAGCCACATTTAAGTCCTAAACCCATTAAAGAGATAAATGTACTGAAGCTACGAGTGAAGGACTCTCACTGAATTACTGGAATTTTTCCCAAGAAGCCCAGCAATTGCTGGTGCACTTTTGAAAGATGTCTTGATCACTGCTATGTAAACTATGTTAGGTGAAACAGATTCACCTTCACCTGTTCTTGAGTCTGAAGAGCCCACACAGCAGCCACAGACTCTCGAAGACACTGATGCAAGGCTCCAAGTGTGCCTACACACTGCAGAAATCTTTAGTTTTCTGCATCTTTTGATTTATGAGCCATCTTATCTGTGAAAAAAGACTGGGAGTATAATGAGAGGGAACACTGTCAGACATTAGACCCATTAGAGAAGAGTCATGAAATCTGTTCAGCCAAATAATACAGTGAGAGAGCAGTAGGGCAATTCACCCTTTCTGCCTAATTCTGGGCAAAGTGAAATGGGAATGAAATGCAATAAGAAATCATAGAGAAGTTCAGTTAGTCCTGGATTGTGAGGATAAACATTCACGAAACACTTTAGCATCCTCAGTTTGACAAGCTTGACAGTCCCTACACTGCACTTCAACCACTGCCACCAGCTAGCACGTCCTTTAAAGGGCTGATTTCAGTACTCCTGTTTGCACCTAGAGTAATGAGCTGATCCTGCTGAACCACAGCTTACAATGCAGAGAAAAAACACTATCATTAGGAAAACAAAGCCTTACATCTACACAAAGATCCTGAAGCTGTGAAGTTACTAGGCACGTAGATTTTAGTGATGGGGTAAGATGCCAAAAGATGCTGTTCTTAAAATTACATGTGTAGTGAGAATGTATGGCTAGAAAGTGATTAGAGAGTAGAAGATTAATCACAACCATTAGAAGGAGGTTTAATAATTCATGCTGGAGCTTAAACGTAATATTTGCACAAAGGAAGGCACTGGAGCTATAGCGGGATTAAGTTTCTTGATAAGCTTCAAAGCTTTCTGATGATTTGAGATGTTTCTACTAGACCTATAAGAGTTTCGAAAGCTCCCAGAAACAGGGACACAAGCAGACTTCTTTATTGGAAGCTTTCCATTAAATATTCAACTCATAAACATTACAATAAATCAGCAAATGTGACTAACTTTCAGGATGTCTAAATGACTAAATAGTTGCGTTTAGTTTTTTTTTTAATTTTTTTAATTGGCTTGTTACATAAACATAAATATTGGTTATCATGTGTTGATTTAGCTATCTTCTCCTGCTTCTCTGTTTTTCTTCAGTAAGATGCTAGGTCAGGCATTCCAAGAACCAACAGGAATGGTAAGGAATGGCCTTGTAGTGGCTGTAATCATCTTTTGTAAGAAACACTCTGAGCAAGTTTGAAACAGCACACCTCCCATATCCTGTGCACCTGGCAAAGCTATCAAGAACCACCCTGGAAACACAGCACAATGCAGCCTTGAGCATGCACATATACTGCATGTTTACATTAGCTATAGTCATAACTAGTCTGGTGTTTATGCATTTCTTACTCAGTTTTCAGCAAGCAACAAGTGAAATCACAATGTCCAGACCAAAATAACACTTAAATTCACAAATATGTTGTTTCTAGCATTCATATTAGCATGCAATGGGGCTTATGTGTTTGTTGCTGTAAATGTTTTCTTTTGTGTTTGTTTTTTTTAAGTAGCAGTACTGAAGTACTGTTGAACAATGAGTGCTAAGCTTTCTTGCAACTGATATAATGTATGTACTTCCAGTATATTTAATTTGGAAAGAGGAGGGCAAAATCTTCAAACTCATATAAAAAAAACCCAACAAACGAATTAAAATTCACCTAAAATAATAATTGCAGAAGTTTTGGATGGTGTTATTTCCTAGCACCTTTTTATTAAACCTGGATAAAAGCAGAATGATGTCTAACCTAAGTTAATTCGGGATCCCAGTTACCAGCTGTAATAGTCCATAAGGGAGTTAACATTGTTTTATAGGATGGTTTTGAAATATCATACAGAAGCTATTGTTTTTCCAAAAAGCACTACTCTAGTTTTTCAATATTGATGCCATTTTTTTTCAACAGCTGTCCTTAGAAACATCTAATCAGTGGAAGCACTGTCCTGCAAAATGTTGAACCTTCCTTCATACCTCAGCTCCCTTCAGCTGTTCGTAACTCAGCAAGCATGGTACAAGATCACTTAGAGGACCATCCCTGGAGAGCTACTCTTTTCACCTGGGGAATGAAGCTGGTGGAAGATAAAGCACATTTGTGTAGCACAGTGGCATCATAAAATGAAAGAATCACAGAACATCCCTGTTGGAATGAACCCACAAGGATCACCAAGTCCAACTCAGGGCTCCACATAGGACTACTCAAAATTCAAATCCTTTATCTGAGAGAGCTGTCCTTGAACTCCAGCAGCTTGGGAGTGCACCCACTGTCCTGGGAGTCTGTTGCATGCCCACTGCCCTTGCAGTGAAATAAGAGGTGAGGAACATGTGAGAAATTTAACCTTTTTCCTGTTCAGATGGTCTTAATTGTGAGCATGTGGATGGGGTTGATCATTCTGCTTCAGATAGCAAGAAAGGATATTTCTATGCCTAAGGCAAATTGGTTACTAAAAGAAAGAGGTGGCGGCTGTTTTTATGGTAAGGCCTCTCCCCAGAGATGCAGCTGACTAAAAGCGAGAGGCTGAGAACCATCGGGTGCTACGAGTTTCCAGTTTTGCTTTCTCAGCTACCATCTTTCCTTTGTTTCTCCTTTCATTTCTAGCAATTTTTATCCCACAAATTTATCTCCTGCTTTCCTATCACAAGTAGTAAATAAATAAATAAATACATTATTTTTCTCAGACTGAGCATGAGATGAAACATGATCCATGTGGAGTTAAGGTATTTTTTTAAAAAATAAAATGACTTGGAGGAAAAAAAAAAAAAAAGAAAGAAAGAAAAAAAAAAAACCACATGGTGTGAGCTAGATGTGCTTTTGGGAAACAAAGGAAAAGAATTCCAGAATTTGTGTGCATTGGAACAGAGAGGCACCTCAGCTCCTGGTGCTGTGCCTAAGTAGTCTCCCCAGGCTGAAAGCTCTTTTGCCATGATAAAGAGTGTGATCTGGAAAATCCTAACCCAAAAATGGGGGACAGCCTTGGTCTGAGGTAGGCGAGGGGAGGAGACTCTCAGGACAGGCTTTGCTTATTCCTACCTAAAGGCTCTCTTAAATTGACAGCCTTTTCTTTGCATTTTATTCTGATGGCAGCCTTGCACTTCTAAAAAATCCTGCAGGCTTGATTGTTTTGTAAGGACAAAGCTATGAGAGGGACTGCAGCTTAAGGCGAGTTGGAAAAAGCAGCAGCAGGTGCCTTGTTGCTAGTTTTTCTTTTTCTCAAGAAAGGTTGGGCTACATGTGCTCAGCTTCTGTTTCAAACCTGACAGAAGGAAATCAAAAGATTTTTCATCTTGTTAAAATGCAGTCAGCCAATGGTTTTCTTTTCCAAAATATTACAGATATTATTATCAAATGTTCAGATTTTACATTCCTGACAAACAGGAAATATATGCTGCACTAATAGGATGTCAATCAGAAAGATAACACCAATTTTGTGGTTTCTAAATCATCCCCACCACCTGCTGAGCCTTTGATCATCCCAAACAATTAATCTAAGAGATACATGATTAAGAAATAAATACTTCCCAGTGAACCCGTGAGTTACAGTACATATTAGCAAGCTCTGATCTCACTTTCAGTGATCACAAATCAATTATATACAAAGAGAGATGAGAGGGGTGCAAAGAGAGTCTGCCGATCAACAGATTTATTTCAGTAACAGTGAATTAAAAGATATCACTGCATTTTAGCTAATTTGATGGGACAGTATGTTTTAGGGAAAAGCTTTTTTTTTTCTCCAGAAGCTGGTGATAGAATGGCATGTTGCAGCTGTATTTATTAAAGAAGATTTCTGCTGTGTGGAACATTTTGAAATGTTGACTTTAAAATACAGAATTGAAATGAAGATCTGGAGTTTGGCACTGCCATAGAACAGGAAATCACAACCATTCTGTCAGAAAACTGAAAGCGGCATCTCAGCACTGCTCAAACTCCTTGATGCTATCACCTACACATTTTTTTGTGAAGGTACTTGATGTAATATGAAGTTGAATATTCCTTCTCAGCACTCAGACTGAATTCATGTAGGTGGCCAGCTGAAGACTGTTTCTGAATTAGCAGTTTGGGGAAGAGGTGTGGTTTTGCCCAAGATTAAGAAAACAAACAAACAAACAAACAAACAAAACAATAGCAACAAGACACACACATAAGCAAAGGAACGTCCACAAAAGAATAAAGAAAGCAAAACAACAAAAACCCACCCCCATAATGAAGCTCTGTATAGATGATCTCTGTTTTCTTATTTCACCAAATTGTGACAGCACTGTAAGCTGTCCTGATTCCAGCCACAGCTCAGTCTTAAAGGGCACGGAGAACATGGAAAATCTCAACTCTGAGAAAAGAATCTGAACAGTTCTTATCTTACAGGCTTTCACCTTTGAACATCAGCTTTTGCAGTACCCAACTGGTGCTGTGCTAAGGTTTCAGCAACTGAAGATCTGTGGTCCATTCTACCTCTTATTAAAATCAGTTAAGCAGGACACACATACTTAGTTGTCTTTGAGGACCTAATATTTGAATAAGGTTTTAGCAGGAATCCCCCCATCAGTGTTTAACTCTGTCTCCTTAAGCCTACTGATGGGAACTAATGAGGAATCTTTCAGATTTTACTGAAATTAGTGTGCACATACTTTCATGCTCAGCGACTTGCAGAACTGAGCTCTGAAAAGGAAGGAATATATCCAGCTCACTGGATGGCTGTCTGTGTAATAGTAGAACACAGAATATATTGCATGTGATATCTTTACAATTAATACTTAATCACAACAGTATCCTTTTCCTTGGGTTTTATACTATGCTGGATCATTCTGCTTGTTAAAATACATGTAAAGTTTGCAAAGAATAAGAGTTTGGTTGTATGAAGGCAATTGCAAGTAGAGCTAGAAGACAGCATGTCATATCTGTAAGTAGTGTTTTGCACGCTACTCCTCTAGCACCTGCACACAAATGAATGCAGCTGAAAAGCTGCAAGTATATGAAGACAAAAGTGTATTTCAGTCTCGTGTAGACAATTAACAGAGTCATGGGAGGCTAAAGGATTACTATGAACAGATTCTCTAGAAACAGTGATTTTCATGTCTTTCCCATGAGCTCTGTACTCTGTCTTTCCTTGCATTGCTGTGTACTAAAGATACTCAGAGAAAAGTTATTTAACATTTTTGTCTAGTAAAATATGAGGAATGTTGCATTTTGTGTCTTTGAGATATTTTTTCTGCATTTTTCAAAATGCATTAGAACAACCTGGGATGCATGTCCATATTAGTTACAGAAATTGTGACTTAGAAACACATTTCTATCTTCTCTAAATTGGTAATATTACCAAGTCTCATTGCTTTTGAGACTCTTTCTTTCTTATTTTTCCACTATATATATTTTTCCATTACCCTTCCCTTCCCTTCCTTCTTTCTCTCAACTCTCTCTCTTTCTTCTCTCTTTTTTTTTTGCTTCTAATGTTGATTTTAATTTCACTGCCTAAAGAATATATCTCTCATGTCTAAATGTTAATATATCATCTTTTTTGCATGCTACTTTCACATATATTATATTTCACTTAGTGGAAGTGCTATACATATTTAAGAGATCAAAATTAGTCATCACATAAGTTTGAGGAAACTGCTGAAAAGCTCAAGCATTCTCCTTATAGAGCCTGTATTCAACAAGGGGTACAGAGTCTTGTACATGATGCAACATGGTATTTACTATCATGCATCTAATACTGTGATATGATATGCTTTCATAAAGGTTCAGACATATTGACTTTCTGTTAAAAGGCTTTTAACATAAATTAGAAGTGATTAATGAAATATGTAGCTAATAGGTTATTGCTGAAATTGTAAAGGTGGCTTTTAAATAACTTTTTTTTTTTCCTGATGTGGACTTCAGCTAGACAGTTTCAACCACCATTTATTTTTCTGTGTTCTTATTTGATAACTAGAACCCAGTAGAGCAGCATATAGACACACAGGAACCAAAATAGTTTGTCTTCATTATCTGGTAGACCTGTGCAAGCCTGGAGCCCTCAAGAAAAACCACAAGACTATACAAACTGGCAACTGTGGGTTTGTCTGTTCTCTATTGATTCTATTTCTGGAAAAAAAAAAAACAAAACACATGAACCAATGTGTGAGTCATGTGACTTCTGAACTGAGTAAGTACCCACCAGCAGATAAAGCTGCTCTGAGACCTTTTGTAGCCTGGTTTTGGTTAGTACCTCAAAACCTTTTTCTGTTTCTTTCTGAGCCATTTGCTTTAATCTTTTTGCTTTGAGGCTAGAGGGTGGAAAACAGCCAGCTAAGATTCCTAAAGAGGTTTTGGAAATGGCAAATGTAATTTCTAGAACTACTAGCACAACTTATCATTCTATAATTATTTAAATCTATATAAAATTTTCCTTTATTTTCTCTGGACAAAGAGTTCTCATTCCTCTTTAAGCAGTGCTATGTTGATGAGGTAACAGCAGAAAATGGTGTGTAGTTCCAGATGTAAGGGCAAAGGGGCAGATTACTAAAATTAATTTCCAAAAGTCCTTTGCATCATTTTAGGATTATTTTTGTACAAATTGTTCTGACTACAGTTACTGAAGCTCATAGTGCTGCGCTCACATTTGAAAGTGTTTATTAGCAAGTGATTATTTGCACTCAAAAATGAAATTCTGTTCATGGCATCTGCTCTGCTACTATATCTTACTGGATTCAGAATGCCAGTTTTCAATTCAACAAAGTCCTTCTCATAAACAAATATCAAAGAATTATTGCCAATAAGAATTGAATAACAATAAATCCCTTAATCCAATACATCCAGCTTTGGCTGAAGGCTTTTATGCGTGTGCCACAACTTCCTGCCTGCTTTTCCAAAAGTATTTATTGAATCCATCTTCTACCTCTTCTACCATCTTCTACACCCTGACCTCATTTTTCTCTGTACAGATCTGTTGCCCTTTTGGAAATCTCCTGTCTGCTTTCTTAAAACAGGCACCTTCAGAATTCCATCCAGTCTTTTCTTCTCGTTTGTTCTCTATATCTTTACGCTGAATTGATCTCTTTCCAGTGAAAGCACTTTTGCTGTTATCCTTTCCAAGATCTTGAGCCACTAATTACATGCTTAATGTCTTTTTATTCCTTCCTTCTGATTGTGCCAAGTTCACAAATATTTAAATAAATCTAAACTTTAATTTTCAACACAACTTCCTACCAGGATTTTGAGAAAATATAACATTGTCCTCTGCACTACCTCTCACAAAGTTTTCTGGCCACTCTAGAAGTCTGAGCTCTACATTTCCCCAAGCCACTGTCAGGTTTCAGCACCTGTCACTCTCCCTTAGGATCTATGTCCCCTTCTTCTCAGTCAAAATTCCCCTTGATAGTCTTTCTTCTGTCCCACTGCCTGTCAGAATCACCGTTGTTCCCTTCCACTAAGTGGGCACTCACCAAAGTCTGTGGTAACAGAAGCCATAGCTGGAGGCTATGGTCCACACAGTCTGGATCACAAATCAAACTCTTGGTTTGATTTTTATTATTTTTTTAATTATTTTTTCTGAGCATGTTTCTTTCTTCCCCCAGTTCTGTTAATAAGCTTTAGTTTTCTTTTTCATTTAAACGGTATGCAACCAAGTCAGTGTATATTTCAGTGTCTTGTTCAGCAGAGCTATTAATTAGCTCTGAAAACTGCATTGCTGTGATGAAAACCCAGATTTGCAAGTATGCAATTCTCATCTATGCAATACTGTCAGTAAAAGTGATTGATGCTAAATAGGTGTTTTGAGGGCACCTGCAGGGAAGACAATTAACACATATAAAATATCCTTAGATTTCTGGGAGATCTTTTCATGGAGATTTTAGTGTTTATTTTGATTTCTCAAACCTCTGTATTGGATACCTCTCATTCTGTTCTGAAGGTTGGTTCAGGGCTCCAAAGATAGATTTAGATAAAAGGCAAAAAGCACCCATGCACAGGAGATGGAAAGGAGAAAACAACACAGAAGGACAAAGACTGTACTGCCAATTTACATGTGCTGCAAACACCCCTGATTCTCTGCTACTCAGTTAAAAGAAAAAATAGTTTTACCTCTAAAACTTCTCTCACATGTACTGTCCTTAAGGCTGTCACTCAGCAGAAGGAAACACATATGTCTCAAGAGTACTTTTGTGCTTTTCTCAATTTTATCAAGGGAAAATATGTTGCACGTTCTCCTGACTTCCCAGATTTTCAAATGCAGTTTATTCTAGTTTCTTACAAACTTTCAAAGTTCCCTGTTTTTCCTGCTCACAATATAATCACTTTCATAAATGAAGGGACAGGAGAAAAAAAAAAGTAAAAACGGAAAGAAAAAACAGTTGATTGATAGAATAATGGGATTATAGAGAGATAGAGAGATAGAAGAAATGTGCAACTTGTCAGGGTATATATCAGTGAGCATTTCTGTACTCTAGAAATGTATAAAGATAGTAGACCCACCTACAATTCCATGGCTTTGCAATTTTTTTGGCAAAAGCAGAGATAGTTGAATGTTTCTGCACATTTAAATAAATTTCTAGGTGATTATATCTGTTATACAGAAGTTAGGTTTAAAATGAAATAGAAAATCTGACAAACTTCTGAGGAATTACATAGTCCAGGTAATATCTCAGCACACCCCTAGCATTTTTCTTTCTGATACCAGGACTGCTTATTGCTATTTTTGTTTCTGAGTACTCTTGCTGGCTGTAAACATGTTGCAAGGGAAACTCAAGAAATGCATTTTGAAAATTAAGTGGGTAAAACAGTCGTTTTTCTTCTGTAAGAAAGTTCTATAATTTCCATTCTTCCTGTACAGGGCTGTTGCTGCATTTACCCACATTTCCCTAATTCTGGCTAACATCACAGCTGCTGAATAGGCAGTCATGGATTTACAGTTTACCACTGACTTTTTATAAAAAAATATTTTTGCTATTCTAAGAGGAGCTAGTAAAACATAGACAGCCATAGCACCTGCAGCAGCTGAACAGTAAAGTCCAAGGTAATGTGGAGGAAACTAATACTGAAACTGTAAGCAGAAAAAATGTTTTGATATTAGGATAGACAGAAAGTGTTAACACTGATAAGATAGGAAATCTGTGAAAAACTGTGTCTCAGTCAAGGCAGGCATGTGCTCTCTGGAAATAAGAAAACCAAGATATTGCTTCCAAAAAGGAGGGTGAAAAGGGGTCTCTTCCTTCCTTTCCTGAAAAAAACTAGATAATTATGATTATCATTCAGGCTTGTCAGGAAATGAGTCGGAGGATGTTTTCTGGTCTTCCCTTTTTTTTTTTTTTTTTTTTTTTTGGTAATAAGAGTCACTGTGAAATAAGAACGTCTTTATTTGTAGAGTAGTGTCAAGAGCAAGGCAAATCCATAACTTACAGCCTCAAAGCCTTAAATATATCCTATAAATGATTTTCAAAGTACGAAAGTATCATATGAAAAAAGAAAGGTAAAAAGTTGTATTTCCAGAAGATGGACAAGAATCACATGCAAGAGCTAGATTTATATATGTAACAAAGCTGTAAACACCCACAACATGAGTTGTATTTTAAAAAGCTGAAATGGGCTATTTAAAACCCAGTCTCATCTTCCAAATGTTGTTTCATTACTAAAGGTTACTTCATAATGCATTTATCTTAAAGGTACTGAGTTCAAACTAGCAAAGGAACTAGTGATTTCCAAGTCATGGAAATCATGGAGAGAACATAACTTCACAGTGTGGGAAGTCTGAAGATCATTGCTTAGGCTATAATCACACTTATAATTAAAAAAAAAAAAAAAAAAGAAGAAGAAGACAGTATAGAATTGGAATCAGTTTTCAAGAAGATTTAGAAAAAAAATGGATATTGGAGCACACTTTACCTCCTGTGCCACAGCAGAGCTGTACAGCAAGCCTTATGCTTTTCTTCTGCTTCAGCTAACTGACGTGATTTGTAAATAGGCACAATAAATGGATGATAACCATTGAGTCCTGTTTTAGATGGACCATTTTCATGTTCAACATGTTTTTAAATGAAAGCAATTTTTAATCAGCCCTTTAAAAATAGTACAGCAGAGTATTGACATCTGTCGTGTATTATGAGAATATATTTATCAAGCATGAAAAATAACAAATGCTTTCAAGTATTTGCTTGTCAGCAGGCGATTACAAAAATCCTAGACCTTTGCAACAGGGTATCAGAGTTTGGTAAGGGGAAGTTTGCATCACTCTACTGGAGTGGGGCTAAATAATTTGTACACTCCGTCAGAGTTCTTCAGAAGGGAAGAAAGTGGGCTATTTCAGCACATCATGAGAGAACCTGCACTGTGTCACAAAGGCATCGGAATCCTGGACTCCTTCACTATATTATCTAAGCACCTGCAGTAACCCGAAGCTGAACGTGGGGCTCTGACCACCACTCTGTGAAATGCTAAAAAAGCTTAGACCATTTTAATAATGGTATCTAAGAGCCTGATCACCATAAAGCTGCATCAAAGTGGTTGGATTACCTTCGTACAATATCAAAGAGCTTACAGAAAGCTTTGCTTTGAGTGCACCAGCAGTGAGAGCAGCTGCTGTGTTTTAAACAAATTCTGACTGCAAGTTCATTTCTAGCTTCCCTTTCCTGTGATATCTGTAAGAATTTTGTTGTGATATGTACAAAAAATAAAAGCTGTAGGTGCACAAAAAAGAAAATTGGGGTGAATATGGCTGTAATGCTCTAGCAGTCAGGAAAGTTAAGCAAACTGGTTTTGAAAAGGGACATATTTCAGAAAGTATAAATTGAGGGATAAGAAACAGAAAGACTGTGTGATCCTCTTTTTATTCTCTTTCACTCCCCCACCTCCACCGCTCTGCCTTTCTATTGCCAGCCTTTAATGTCTGCAAAGACTCAAAGTAATGGGAACAAGGGACTGAAGGAGAAATATTTATGTCAGGGAAGTAATACTTCGAGGAATTCAGAGCTTAATAAGAGCACCATTTTTCTGTGAGATGGCGAAGGGTAAGAAATAATGAGGGCAGTGGCACAACAGTGGCAGACTGAGGTTAGCAAAGTCCAGGCATGAGGATATTCAGCCAGGAGCAGAGAGGGAAAACAACAGCTGGTGTAAGCCATCATCATGTGTCTTGATCTCCTCCAGGGACAGGTGGCCAGGGCAACTCCACACCCTTCTCTCTCTACGATGTTTTGGAGCCTGCCCCAAGTATCTGGGCCTGGAATGCTGCTTTCACAGGCAGTTTCTTAGATCTTTGTGCTGTATTTTTGGAAACGGTCAATTCCCACACTGTTGGAGCCTCTCAGGCTCGTGCTGGAGGGGATGCTAAGTATGATGTTCGGGGTGGGATGCACCCCACCTCCATCAGAAGAGTGTCTGCACAGTGCTGTCATGGTAAAGCCTGCTCTCCATGTCTGTCCCAGGGGCATGCAGGCCGCAGCTGCCACCAAAGCAGGGGGGCTGTGCTGAAGACAAGTGTGCTCAGGGTGGGTGGCCTTGGTGGCAGCTTTGGGATTCCAGTACCACGTAGTGTTTGCTTGGGGGGCTATCCAGTCTTCCCATAAGTTACAATGATATCCACTGCCTGGCTAGCAAGCTCTGTTACCTTCACAGCTTGCATCCTAGGTGCCCTTGTTGAGCTACAGCACCAAGTGCCACAGGAAATGCATGCTTGTGTTTTGAAAAATCTAACCCTAGAGTCCACTAAAAAAGCACATATCAAATGAGTAAGGACCCCTTGTCTCATTGAGTTAGGTTTGGATGTTCTGCAAATGGTGAAAAAAGGTGGGCTATCCTGAATGTGCTGCCCAGAGGTTACTCTCTGCTGACTTGCTCAGGTACGCGTGGTATCACCTAACAGGAATCACTGCAATTTACAAATGAGGAACAACAGAGTTTGGAAACTATAATTGTGGTTATTGGGCAATGTTGTCTAGCCCATAGCTCAAGACTTGGCACTTACTGACTCTCAGAGGGTTGTGTAATCCATGAAGAGGAGATGAAAAACATTGTTGCACACCCTTGTGTGATGCTAGTGGTACCTGGGTGTCCAGCTGACTTGCTGACTTAGTCCCAGCAGGAGTACATTTTCAGTCTTAATGCAGAGCAAAGCACTGGCATGAAGATCCTGGCTCTGCTGCAGTCAGAAGATGTTTTAATGCTGATGACAGTGGGACCAGATTGTGCTCACAAATTGTGTAATAAAGGTCAAAGAAACAGGATATGAGTGCAGAGAATGTTACAGCTGGAGAAAGCAGAAAGAGGAATAGCATGTACAAACCCATAAACTTTAATTCATAAGTTTAAGAGGCATTGCTTGGATGAAAGCTTTAACACAAATCTAAGTGGGAATTTGTTCTTTCTCCTGATGCATCCAACCAAGTATTGTTCTTATTAGGTGTATATCTACTTATGGTTGTGCTAAAGTATTTAAGATGAAAATTTAGTGCATGAAACTGATCTTCTAATGTATATATAAAGAAAGTTAAATATATAGACAAATACATTTGATAGAAAATTCTATTTAGACAAACACATAACTCAGAGATGTCAAGAGCTCTTTCCTTCTTGTCCGTTTTCAGGGATGAAAAGAGGCACAGCAATTACACATAGCGAGGATAAGCAATAAAATAAGAAATTTAGGTAAAACAGAATTTTGATAGATTAAATTCTAATCCAGTGTCTACTTGATTTCTACTTTCTGTCTCATTTAGTTTGCTTCCATAATAATGGACTACTAATCATTTTACTTCATTTTGTAGTACAAGTATTAGAATCATAGAATCATAGAAACATAGAATAGCTTAGGTTGGAGGGGATCTTAAAGATCTTGCAGTCCCAACCCCCTTGCCATAGGCAGGGTTGCTACTCACCAGATCGGGCTGCTCTGGGCTCCATCCAACCTATCCTTCTGGGCAGTCTGCATCATTGCCTCACTGCCTTGAGTAAAGAATTTCTTCCTAACATCTAACCTTAATTGCCCCCCATTCAGTTTAAAGCCTTTCCCTTTGTCCCGTCACTATCAGACCATGTAAAAGGTCAGCCCCCTCCTGCTTATAAGCTCCCTTCAAATACTGGAATGCTGCAATGAGGTCTCCCTGGAGCCTTCTCTTCTACAAGCTAAAGAAGCCCGAACAGTTTTGGACTCAAACTACATGTCTTCTCAAGCCTTATGAAATCCATACTTAGAAAGTTTGATAGTCATCCTGACAGTTTTGAAAGGACTGCCTTCCTGCTTCTCAGAAAAGTTATTTGTGTGGGTGAGGCTAAACACTATTACCCTCCATCAGCAAAAATGTCAGGGACAAATTCCTGGAGGATGAGATAACTTGGCAGCTGAATTGCATATGGAGAACACCTTATGAATGCGACCCAGCTCCTGAACATGTACAACAGGGCAAACACACTGCTCTTCTGGAGCTGGTTGGTCATGTTAACCACTGAAAATCTTCCAGATTGGATCTGCATCCTGTGTATAAGAGCCTGAGTCTCTTTCTATAACCATCCATACAGACGTACCAACTGTAAAGTCATAAGCAGATAAGAAACTGAGTTATCTGAGATTTCCAAATAATGGTATTAAAAGGAAAGTTCTGTGATCAGCTATCTCTGAAAGACATACCTTCATACAATCATCAAATATGGAAGACAAAACTCAAGATATCAAAGTCATTCACCATTTAGATAAAAACAAAGGTGTTAACTTTGTGACACACATCATTTAATTAACACTGATTCTACAAAGTGAAATATATATGCAGGGAAATATGTAATATCAAGCAGCATATAAAATAGAGAAAATGTGTGAATTTCTATGGATCTGTTAAATGTTCAAAGTATACAGTGTTTTTCATTCACTGTGCTCCACTTCTGCCTTGCCAATGGAAAGAAGTAGAAGTGACTAGGTTCACCATCTCATCTTCCACCCTTCCTGAGGACCCCAACCACCCTCTAATCACATCTCCACAGAAACCACAAACTCTTCTGCTCCAGTGGAACTATGCATTTCTGTTTCTTACAGCAGATAAAATACTTAGAAAGGATTAAGCCAAGATCCTCAAGCTAATTGTACTTGAGCCTAAAGCTCAAGAAGTACACTGTTAATTTATGGTTAATTCCACTAACCATTTTCCAGTCCCAAAACACTGCTTTAGCAGTCAAGACCAACACATTTATGGGAATGCTTGTTGGAGACATCAGCAGAGACTAATTTATCACAATAGTTGGAGCTAACCAGAAGTGGAGTGCTTCTTTCAAGGTGTTTCTGGTTGAGGACATAGATGATAAGTCTGGTTGGCTGCTAATATCAGTAGAAGCAAGGACTGTGCTGAGGTTATTTAAGTCATGGCCAGGGACACGGTTTAATTTGCATAGGGAGTTTTCTTAAAGTGAATTCATATGGATGCAGGGTGGTAGTGCAACAGTTATTTGATGGAAAGAGCCTTGTGCTACTCAACTTCCTGGAATGCATATAAGTAAGGCAGAGATAGATCCAATTTGCTATTTCAGATTTTCTAGCGTTTTCTTATTCTGGATAGCAGTCTGTTTTGGGTTAAATTGGTAGACTCCATCAAAGCAAAATATATCATAACTATATAAAATGAAAGAGACTTTAGAGAGAGGCCCATTTCATTATAATGTACCAAGCAAACAACAACAACAACAACAACAAACCAACAAAAAAAACCCCAAACCTGTAGTTTTTTAATTAAAAGCAGCAAGGTAGAAATTTATATTCCCAGCCACCTCAGAAGGTACTGAATTGAATATTTCACAGTGTTTTGTACAACAGAGATCTCACAATACAGCTTCCAAAGAAAGTTTTTTTAAATTTTTTGAAATTACTTTCAAAGTCAACAGCTCTAAAACTTCTCTCTCCACTTTCCCCAAAGGCTTTTTGGCAGCTTCTGCTACCAAGGTAATATGGTTCTTCTACTGCAGCAGCAAATCCAGGAGCATGAATTAGTAATGAATTAACTACAGGATGATCTGGGTGACTCATAGATATTTCTTGCAGAGAATTTGTTAAAAAATTTTATTGTCCACACTAAGAAGTGAAGTCTCTCACACAAAGTTGAATTTTATTTAAGGCACATAAGAGATCACATGCTCATATTATTAGAATATCTGGTAGAAGATTGTTACTGATTTATTTGTGAGCTTCCCCCAGCTGAGTAGCTAGAAGAGCTTAGAGCCAGAAGTTTCAAGAGGGGATAAGCACCTGAGGAGAAGGGAAGATATACAACAGATGGAGTAAAATGTCACTGAGAGGACCAAGTTCCCAAGGTTCATGCTTTGCCCCAAGGACTCAGCTTTATTTTCCACCTACTAATGCATAGTTAGCAGTTCAGAGCAAAGTAACCTTCACTAAGTTCTTCTCCTATATGTTACAGAATAGTAACATTTGGAGGACAGAACTGAGGAGACTCCACAGGAATATATATATTATTCCTACCACAGAACAGGAGGTTTATCTGTTGGTTTTGGTGCTGCACAAAGAAATTCAACCAATACAGTGTATTCAGGACTTTCCACAAAATAAAGAAAAGCACTAGATTATTTCAGTAATTGAAAACGAAATTATTAAGGTGAGTTATTGTCTCCTACCAGTTTAGCAAAATCCGAATAAATAAATGACCTTTAAAAACAAAGAAGTGCAATAGTTCCATAATTCATTACTTTAAAAAGAAAATGAAGTAATTTTCAAGACTATAAATATATATATATTATAGTCTTCATGCAGAAGTGGAAGACCTTTAGATACAAGAGGGAATGAGAGTTAGAATTACCCAACAATAACATTATGATTAATGAAAATTATTTTTTCCCCCTCTCACTCTCCATAATGAGTTTATAGCCTGTATCATTTTTGCATGCATTTACTTTTTCCTAATACTGTTTTCCATAAGTATTTCAGTAATAAGTTGATGAATGGCTGAAAAACTTAGGAGATTCAAATATATCACGCCTCATCTTTAAAAAATATTGCGTACTTCTCTTTTAAAATCCTACTTAACGACCATTTTTTAAAAAATCCATAGATTCCATGTAGTGTTGTTCATTGAAGAATTAATGTTAGGCTACATTTGGAATGTCAATGTCTCTTAATAAATTTAGTTAACAGTAATTAGCTGTTAGTTAACAGTACACTAATTTCTAAATAATTTTTTTCTTCAGTTTTCATCTGTGAAAGTTCTGGTAGCTCACAAAACCTCCTACAATTGGTCTTTCTATAACTTGATCAATACTTCTTCAGGATATAAAGCTCAGTGAATAAAACAAAAAGGAAAAAATCACAGAATCACAGAATTACAGGGTTTGGATGGACCTCAAGAGAGCATTGAGGTCAACCCCCTGTTAAAGCAGATACCCTACAATAGGTTGCACAGGTAGGTGTCCAGAGAGATCTTGAATATCTCCAGAGAAGGAGACTTCACAATCTCTCTGGACTACGTGTTCCAGTGCTCCATCACCCTTACCATAAAGTTGTTCTTCCACTTATTAGTATGGAACTTCCTATGCTCATGCTTTAGACCATTACTTTTTGTCCTATTGCTACACACCACCAAGAAGAAACTCATCCATTTCCCTCCCGTCTCTCTTTAGATAATTATAAGTGTTTATCAGATCCCCTCTCCATCTTCTTTTCCCCAGGCTGAACAGACCCATGTTACTCATCCTTTCCTCATACAGGAGACGCTCCAGGCCCTTAATCATCTTTGTGGCCCTCTGCTGGACTCTTTCAAGGAGATTCCTGTCTTTATTGAAATGGGGAGCCCAGAACTCAAGACAGTGTGGCCTCACCAGGGCAGAGCAGAGGGGAAGGATAACTTCCCTCAACCTGCTGGTCATGCTTTTTTTGATGCACAGTAGATACCATTTGCCTTCTTGGGCACAAAGGCACACTGGTGGCCCCTGTTGTCCACCAGGAGTTCCAAGTCCTTCACTGTTGAGCTCACCTCCAGCAGGTGATCCTCTGACTTGTACTGATGCATGTAGTTATTCCTCTTCAGGTGCAAGACTCTACACTTGTTCTTGTTAAACCTCATCAGGTTCCTCTCTGCCCAACTCTTCTGTCTGTCCAGGTCTTGTTGAATGGTAGCACAGACTGCAGATGTGTCAGCCAATTCTCCCAGCTTTGTATCATTAACAAACTTGCTGAGGGTGGACTCTTATCCCTTCATCCAGGTCGTTGATGAAGATGTTGGACAAGACTGGACGCAGCACTGACCCCTGGGGAATACTGCTATTTACAGGCCTGCAACCAGACTCTGCACTGCTGGTGACAACCCTCTGAGCTCAGCCAGTCAGTCAGTTTTCAATCCACCTCACTGTCCACTCATCTATCCCACACTTTCTAAGTTTCATAAGAAGGATGTTGTGGGAGATAATGTCAAATACCTTGCTGAAGTCAAGGTATACAGTATCCACTGCTGAAGGCTATCAGGTTGGTCAAGCATGATTTCCCCTTGAGGATCCATGTTGACTTCTTCTGATAACTTTCTTCTCTTCCAATTGCTTGGAAATATTATCCAGAAGTTGTTCCATCACCTTTTCAGGGCAGAGGTGAGGCCTGTGGTTTCCTGGATCCTCCTTGTCCTTTTTAAAGACTGAGGTTACACTGCCTATCCTCCAGTCTTCAGGCACCTCTCTCGTTTGCCAGGATCTTTCAGAGATGATAGAATGTTTCAGCAATCACCTCTGCCAGTTATCTCAGCAAATATAGGTGCATCCCATCAGGGCTCATAGATTTGTGTTAGTTGATTTTGGCTAGGCACTCTCTGACTGGATCAGCCTTGACCAGCGGAAAGTCTTCCTTTCCCCAGACCCTCTCTCTTACCTCCAGGGCCTGGGATTCCTGAGGACTAGTCTTAGCATTAAATGATAATTATATGTCTTTTACATTCAGTCTCTTGAATAAATTGAGTGCAATGTGAATGTGCTACAGAATGAGAGTAGTCATACTTTGAACTTAATTTCTACAAGTCTGAATAAACATTCCCAAGGTGAAAAGAACAGTAGAAACAGATTGTTAAGTATCCGCTATTAAAATTCTTGTGATTATGTGGTCTAATCTCCCACTCACTCCATATTCTTATATATAGTTTGACAACTACACATTATCTACATATGTCTGTTAATTCCTCAGATGCCAGTTAGATGCAATAAAGTCCTTGTACGGAAACTAATAACAGAAAGAAGAATAAATATAGAATTAAATAATTCACGACAGACAAAATGTCTCTTCCAATGCCACTACTGAACACTGCATTTCTTATAGTTAGCTAAGAAATTGCTTTTGTAAGAATTCCTTGGATACTATAGGCACAAGAAAATGAGTTTTGCCTGAATATGTGACAATTATCAACCCACAAAATCTGAGTGTATTGAAAGAGTCCTTTGAGTGACATCATTACCGCTCATCTGACAGATGTGCAATGGGAAACAACATGCCTCTTGAAAAAGTCATATAAATTATCACAGAACTGGGCAAGGCTGACATGCTGTCAGAGAGAAGCTTCAGTCTCTTCGGTGGGTAACTCTGACCCTTTTTGCTGTTTCTCCCTGGCTCAGTCATTCACTGCTCAATGGCCAGTGGAACCACTCTAGCACAGCCTGATGAGCACATTGTTCTCTCCTATTGCAAATTGCCTCTAATTTGACAGTTCAGCTACTCTTAAGAGACATATTCGTTGGAAAACTTGGAGGCTGAGAAATTAATTGAATCTGGGTCTCCCATGTGTTGAGTGAGGGCTCTAATCACTGGGCTATTGTGTAATGGAAAGGCTACCTTCTCTTCCATTCACACATTTCAAGCAATTAGTGAACTTATTTTATATTTTGGGGGGTTTATTTTGTTTTTAAAGAAAAGGCATAATTATATTTCTTCAGTAAAGAATCCTAGACTGTAGCAGCAGGAGCATCTAATTGGTTGATCTGGTATAAAATCCTAAATTTCAGGATGAAGTCACTTTGGGGATATACCTCTGTCTTCCTGGCTATATTTAAGAATCTTTCCACTGATTTTTTTATCCTTTCTACCTGTTCAAGAAGCTATCACCTTACTCTGCTATTGATTCTGCCATAAGCACTTTAAAAAAATTAGAAAAAAGAGTACTAATTTTTTTAAAAAGAGAGTGCTAAGAGGAGTGTAAGTAGTCCCCTGTTTGCTTCAGTAGGGCTTGCATTAAGCATGCTATGTCATTTTTTGCAGAAACCATGGAAATGCTTACTTCACCTATGGATAAAAGATCACAGAATCATAGAAAGAGTTGAGTTGGAAAGGATCCTAAAGCCCATCCATTTCCAATTCCTTGTCATGATCTGGCTGCCACCCAGCCATGATCGGGCTGCATTCAACTTGGCCTTGAACGCCTCCAGGTATGGGGCATTCACAGCTTCTCTGGGCAGCTGTGCCAGGGCCTCACCACCCTCTGAGTAAAGAATTTCCTCCTAATAGCTAATTTAAATCTCCCCTCTTTTAGTTTAAAACCATTCCTTTTGTCCTATCACTATTACATGTAAAGATGTCAATCTTCCTCCTATTTAAAAACTCTTTTTATGTACTGGAATGCTGCAATGAGATCTCCTCATAATCTTGTCCAGGCTGAAGAAGTCCAGCTCCCTTAGCCTTTCTTCATAGGAGAGATTCTCCAGTCTTCTGATCATCCTTGCCATCCAGAGCCTCTCTGGATCTGCCCCAATGGTTCCAAGTCTTTCTTGTTCCGTGCACCCCAGGCCTGGATGCAGTACTCCAGATGAGGCCTCACAAGGGCAGAGCAGATGTGGGACAATCACTTCCCCCATGTTGCTGGCCAGTCCTCTTTTGATGCAGCCCAGGGTACCTCTGGCCTTCCAAAGGTACTTCTGGGCCGCAGGCACACACTGCTGGCTGAAGTCGAGCTTTTCATCCACCAGAACTTGCAAGTCCTTCTCCTCAAGGCTTCTCTCAATAAATTCTCCACCAACCTGTGTTTGTGCTTGGTATTGCCCTGACCCAGGTGCAGGACCTTGCACTTGGCCTTGTGGAACTTTATGAATTTTGTGTGGGCCCACTTCTCAAGTATGTCCAAATCCCTCTGGATGACATCCAGTGTGTTAACTGCACCACACCTTGGTGTCTCCAGCAAACTTGCAGAGGGTTGCATTCAGTTCTTCTGTCTACACTGTTAGTGAAAAAAAAAACCCACAATACTGGTCCCAATATGGACCCCTGAGTTATATCACTTTTCATTCATCAGTGGCTCCCACATGGAAGTTGAACAATTGACCACTACACTACGAATGCAGCCATCCAGCCTATTCTTTGTCTATTCTTTATATCCACAGAGTTCACCTATTAAATGAATTTATCACAAATGTAGAGATGAAGATGTTGTGTGGGTTATGCTGCTTTGGCTACAGGTAACAGATACCTACTTGGTGCTGCTGGGGACAAACCAGATATAAATGCATAGACAGGAATGTTGCTAGCAGTGAAGTTCCCAGGCCTTTCACTGGATGGCACATTTCCAGGTGTTTGGGGAAAGTCTGAGAGCACTGAGACCCAGGTGGAACACTCCATAAACTTACTACTGCAGATCAAATGCAATTTCTCAAAGATGCCCAGCCTTAAATGCAGATTTTTTCACACTGAAAACTTAATATAGACTGGTCAGCAACAAAGTGGGTAACTACTTGAAAAACAAACAGCTTTACTGACTTCTTTTCTGAAAGATATCTACACCGTGTAAAATTTTTTTGCAGTTGGACTTGATGATCTTGATGATCTGAAGTCTTTTCCAACCTGAGCAATTCCATCATTCTACGATATTACAAGTACTTGAAACATCATTTAAAATGTTTAGAAATTTATAGTAGGCTTTGTTTTCCACCATATTAAATATTTTAATGCAAATCCTCTTGATATTCTGTTTCAAAACAAAATGGCTATTGAAGTCTGCTTGCTTTTTAAACATGTAAACTCTTACAGAACCAGCTATGTCTTCTGAAAAAATACCAGAAAAGCTATTTAGCAACCTTCTTTCCTTTTTTTTTAACTGACATTGATAACTCAGAGTGCCTATAATGCTCCAAACTATGTGGTTGTTTGAAGAACTGCGTTTGTAGTGAAAGTAGCCGTACCACTTGAACAAAAAATCGCAAACACTTGTCCTGAATATGTAGCATGTTGTGTTATATATATATATCACAGGTTTCACAGTCCAAGGCAATTAGAAACCTGAGGAAAACCTATCAGACATTAGATCTGTAATCTGCATCTCATTCTCTTTATCTAAATCCTCCCTTCATTAAGTCTATACTTTTTAAATATAGGCTTCTACACTGTCTGCACAATCTACATGTGAACCCTCACATGTGTTTCTTAATGTGTCTTTGGTAGGGAGACATTGATTTGTCAAATACTTTTTCTTCTTTTTTGAATGTCATTGGGGCAGCAATTTTTGTCCTACATCTAATGGCCAGTAGCAGTGTTTCACAAATAAACCACAAGTATTTCAGGATACCTGATTTAGAAAAACTCCAGTAAACTCAAAAGGAATTTGGAGCTAGTCTGACCTTAGGAAAAAGCCCTTCAATTGAAAATAGAGTCCTGAATTTTATTCCAGCCTCTCTACCCGCCTACTGCACTGCTTGGGAAAGTTGTTACTTATCTATTTACTCTTTTTTTTTTTCTTTTTTTTTCTTTTTTTTTTTTAATTATTATTTATTTTCCAATGTTAATCCAAGTATAAACATCTTCTTGAATGAGACCTGAAATGGGATTTGTTTTTACTGGACAAATTAAATGATGCTTTAGAAAAAATAATATTAATAAATATTAATTATTTTTTGGACAAAAGCACAGTTGTCATAAACAAAAAATGAAAATGGTCAGATACCGACTTTAAACTTTAGTTTAAGTTGGATTTTTAAAACTTAAATTTTTACTTCATAAGTAATTTAGCTTATACTGCACAGTTTATTACTGGAAGTGATGCAAAAAACAGAAGTGTGAAATTTGGCATTATTTTATGCTTAATCATTTTTAATATATGTGCTGTCCTGAAAGAGAAGTGATAGAGAAGCAGCAACAGTGTCTAGTTTTCGGGAAAATCACTGTCCCAGAAACTGATTCTTCTTAGAGACAACAGCTTTCTTTCCTGCCACCTCTGACATTGCACAGAATCGTGGAGGAGCAAAAGTAACGCTGTACACCATGATTTCCTAAGGCTTCTGCTCTTAGGAAAAGAACTAAAAAACACATGTGTAATATTGACAGGTGAGGACACTTCCTCTTATAGTGCTATACAGCGTGCATGTATGTAACTACATATTTTGTATGTCAATGTCTGGAGTAGGTAGTGTAATGAAATAAAATAAAGCTTGCCACAATAATAGATGCTTTTTACATTCGTTTCAAGCTACACTCAGATGAGGTTAGGAGAAAGCTATTCCCGTGTGTAGTAATAAAAGTGGATATAAAAGCAACAGTTTGCTGTCTCTGGATTTACTCTGTTAATATACAATAGAGCATTTATGCAATGTTTATAACTAATACCTGAGCGGAGGATGACTCAAACAGATCATGTTTGATTTGTATTCTCATGCTTTTCCTGGAGAAGCAGGTCTGAAGTTTGAAATACTTCATCATAGTGCAGATGCTTTGTGTGTTTGGAGCCTTACAAGACAATAATAGTAAAAAATGATATTTAGAAAACACTGCCTGAGACATTTAAGTGTATTTATGTTTTGTTTTACTTGGTTTTCTGCAAACAGAAGAAAATACACTGTGCAGTTAGGAAAACAAAATCCAGTAATTACCTTTCTTTTAGACATAGCTGATGGCAGTAAAGAGAACAGAACAACGTGATTTATAGTGTCAGATCATGCACCTTGAAATGGAATGATGATTGTGAAATGTTTGAATAAATATTTTTAAGCATGTGAGAGTCGTAGACTGAATTCTATTTACCCAATGCATATACAGAATGATGTGTGTGTAAAAAAAATAATAAATATGCCCTCATTGAATAAGAAACCAAAATGGTGAAGGGAGAATTTGTTTCTAAGCGGTTTTTTTTGTTATACTCGCCCCCTAGATTGTTGTTTGTAACTACGTAAACCAATCCTTCAGTATTTTTGCTCTCACATCTTAGTGAATGTAATGATGGAGCACTGAGTGAGGAGCTCTGTTGTAATGGTAGAGAGGGTACCACAGCCAAGAAGGTGAGGCAACTCAGAGGGCTGCTTTGTAGTCCCTGATGCAACAGAATGCAGTGATTAACACAGTAAGACACCTAGTAGGAGACAGGTCATAAACGGATAGCTATAAAATAAAACACATAGTCTAATATTGCTCTTCATTGAATTCAGTGTTACAGTGCTGTATCTGAAGATGAAAAAGTTGTTTCACAAGATCAAAGAGATCGAAATTGTGACTGTCAGTTCTTCATTGCAGTAGGTACTGTATATTTACCAGTGGCCTCAAAGTGTTACAATACTAGGTTTAAATGAAAATTATACATGTAAGTAGCATGTTGAATGGCACACAGCATATCGTCTGCAGCCTCAAAACCTGAGAAAGCCTGGTTCAAATACTGCTAAAATGTACCAGATTTTCTCATTTTCACAGACCAATAAGTCCTGCCAGAGCTCAGGACCACATTTCATATAGATCATACTCCTGTCAGTATTACTGCAAAAACTTTATTCCATGTCTCAGGTCTGAGATAAATTTGTCTGACTTTCATTACATTGAAATGAAAACAAAATGGAGAGAATGATGAGAATAATGAGTAGATAAAAATAATGGGGCATGTGCTGCTCTTCTTTATTCCTACCTAACCACAACAAAGTAATGATTATTATACAAATGTAAAGTAGGTCAGGACTAAGGCTTCACAAACTTGAAGAGTTCTTGAAGTTGTAGTATAGTGCAGATCAGACTGTTGGCAATCTTACTACTGGAGCTCTAAGAACTGAACTATGCATATATTACTCACTCAACAAGTAGTTTTTGTGTAGTTACTTTTTGAAAAGGTGTTTTCTATGAAAATGTGGAATGTATCATTTTGTTATGTAATACTGATTCTTGCAACATTCAATTGATTTGGCTGCTGATAGTTAATAAATCACAGCACAAGACAAATAAAAACTTCTTAAGATTTGGTCAAACTTGCAAGACCGGATGTAGTAGATGGTAACAGTCTTAATTCCATTTCACTTCAGAATACTGAACAGACTCAAATAAAATTAAAAGAATACATCAAAATGTAAACGTCTAATCTATAAACATGGTTTGAAATCTCTGTATTTTTATAGCATAATGTCCGTTTTAAAGAAAATTACTTTCATTGCTCATGTTCACCTACAAGAACAAAATCTATCTCACAAAAATAGAGCAAATCCTAAAGCAAATCTTCAAATATGAGAGTGGTTCACTGTGAAATTCAGGATGGCATTCTGGGAGGCCAGCTAAGCTAAACAGGGACATCATGACAATTTCAGTGCAGTTCATGGGAAGTGGAAGCTACGAAGAGGTAATTTTAAAAAATTGTATAGGCATGCAAAGGATATGTAACTACAGTTAAGACTGGCAAGGAACATTTAAGGGCAATGACATCTTCCAGTATTACGTTAGTAGTAAAATGCTGAAGAAGGGAAATGTGGGACTTCTGCTGTATGAGGTGGGTGATTCAGCCACACTGCACACTGGTAAGTCTGAAGTACTCAATGCCTCCACTACCAGTTTCCATTGGCAAAGTTTCTTGTGCCTTTCTGATTACAGAGTCTGGGGAGTAGAGGAACTACCAGCAGTGAATAAGTATCAAGTCAGGCATCAGCATATTGGAGCATAGAATTGACAGCATTGTCACGTCTAATCTTCCCCCAACCACCACTGGTCTGCCACATTCCATTCACAATGCGGCACATATTCAATGAATCCTTTCCCTTCTTCACTGTAATCCTCCGCCTCTCATCGGAAAACAAACAACCCAAGGGGTTGAGAATGAACTTTCTGATCTCCCTGATTTTTGTTGTTTCTGC